>WBNM01013006.1:87347-107940 GCA_013399055.1 Ramphastos sulfuratus | reverse complement strand
CTGTCCGCAGAGCGAGACTTGCAAGCTCTTTTTTAAGATATTCTTTGACAATCCGTTGCAGCTGATCCGCGGTGAGGTGGAGGTTCTTGACGTGAACGACAACTCCCCCGTGTTTCCCGAGAAGGAGATGGTTTTAGAGATTCTTGAAACGGTATCTCCCGGGTCCCATTTCCCTCTCGAGAGCGCACGTGATAAGGACATGGGTACTAACGGTTTGCAGAACTACACTCTGGGCTCGAATTCGCATTTCTCCCTTTCTGTAGAAACAAAGAATGACGGAGCAAAATATGCTGAGCTTGTATTAGAACGGCAGCTGGACCGAGAAGAGCAGCGAGAGATGAAATTACTCTTAACTGCCACCGACGGGGGCTCACCACCCAGGTCGGGTACAGCTCAGATCAGGATCGTGGTGCTGGATAACAATGACAACGCTCCGACATTCAGTCGGCCCGTCTACGAGGTGCGCCTGGCGGAGAACAGCATCCTGGGCCAGCTGGTGGTGAGAGTCGCGGCCACAGATCCCGACGAAGGGTCCAACGGTAAAGTGCACTACGCCTTTACTCAGACATCCGAGCGGTCTCGGCAGCTCTTCGATATAAATCCTGACACGGGGGAGATTCGGGTGGCAGGAACACTGGACTTTGAAGAAACGAAAATCCACGAGTTGTTGGTGAGAGCCACAGACGGAGGAGGACTCTATACTCATTGCAAAGTGCTGGCGGTGGTGGTGGACGTGAACGACAATGCCCCGGAGATAGCCCTGACCTCACACACTGCCTCCATTCCCGAGGACGCTCCGCCACGCACAGTGGTGGCTCTCTTCAGTGTGCGGGACCGTGACGTCGGCGACAACGGCAGAACAGAGTGCACCATCGAAGGGGACTTGCCTTTCACTCTTACACCCACTTTCGACAATTACTACGAGCTAAGAACGAACGGGGCGCTGGACAGGGAGACGACGGCAGAGTATAACATCAGCATCCGAGCGACGGACTGGGGCCAGCGGCGCTTGAGCTCTGTGGAAAGGTTGTGGGTGCAGGTATCGGACGTGAACGACAACGCGCCCGCCTTCAGCCAGGAGCTGTACAGCCTGTGGGTGACGGAGAACAACAGGCCGCTGGTGCGCATCGGCAGCGTGGCGGCCAGGGACGCGGACGCGGGCAGCAACGCGCGCGTGCAGTACGCGCTGGTGCGCGAGGAGGGCCAGGAGCAGCCGTTGCTGTCGGTGAACTCGGAGAGCGGCGAGGTGTACGTGTTGCGGTCGCTGGACTACGAGCGTGTGCGCGCCTTGGAGGTGCGGGTGCGCGCCGTGGACGGCGGGTCGCCGGCGCTGAGCGCGCAGGCGGTGGTGCGCGTGGTGGTGCGCGACGAGAACGACAACGCGCCGGTGGTGCTGCACCCGGGCGGCGAGAGCGGCGCGGGCGAGCTGGTGCCGCGCTGGGCGCCGGCGGGCTACCTGGTGGCCAAGGTGGTGGCGGTGGACGCGGACGCGGGGCAGAACGCGTGGCTGTCGTACGAGCTGGCCAAGGCGACGGAGCCGGGGCTCTTCCGCCTCGGGCCGCACAGCGGCGAGCTGCGCACGGCGCGGGCCGTGGCCGAGCGGGACGCGGCCCGACACAGGCTCGTCGTGCTCGTGCGAGACCGCGGGCAGCCGCCGCGCTCGGCCAGCGCCACCCTCGCCATTGCCCTGCTCAACGACTTCTCCGACGTCCAGGGCCGCCTGAGCCACGAGGCGCCGCCCGCCGAGCCCGACCACGCGCTCACGCTCTACCTCATCGCCTGCCTGGCCTGCGTCTCCGCGCTCTTGCTGGCCACCGGCCTGGCCGCCCTAGTGCTGAAGCTGCGGCGGGACAGGCGCAAACGCGCCGAGCCCTTGCCTAGTTTCCCGACGGTTGTTGCAGAGAGCGACGCGGGCTCCCTACCCCGCAGCCTGGTCTACGACGTGTGCTTGGCCACTGGCACCCTGAGCAGCGACTTTCAGTTCCTCGGGCCCCTCTTGCCTTGCTTTCCAGCCGGCATGCCCCCGGGTGTGGCTCTGCAGCGGAGCTCGGTGTGTTCACAAGAGGCGCTCAACGTCGGAGAAGGAGGCGAGTTGACTGCACAGGTGAGGGACTGTAGCGGGCCGAGGCAAGGGGAAACAGGGAGGGGCAGTGCGGGACGGGGATTCAGGACTGGGGTTCAGGGGTGTCGATTTTGTGTAGCTGGTGTTACGTGGTGAGGTTAGAGAAAGCCACTGGTCAGAGCTTCCCTGGAGATTCAGGGGTGTATCTCCTCCCCAGTGCCGACTTATTGTAGGCCTCTGCAGTTCTGTGTTGTGACTATTCAACTAACTTCAAGTATTAGTGTCATCATAAACCAGGGTAGCTGGGCCATGAGGTGGTGTCAGCACAGGTTTATGGATGTGTGAGGCTGCACAGTTGCTCATGTCCATGGACTAAGTAGAGGGTGTAATGTTTGTGAGAAAGATGGTGGGGTTCTTTGTGCTCTGATCATCTCACACCCTCCAACTCAGAAACATTTGCAGCAGTGTCTTTGTGGTATGTGCAGTAGAGAGTATTTTATGGGCTTAGATACTCCCTGTAGAAGTCAGAGACACAGTACCCGTTCCAACATTATCTTTGCCTTTCAGTATACAAGGGTGGTGTCACAGGTGCAGTGGTGTCAGATACGCCCTCTAAGCTTCTTACTGATACCTGCTTGTCTCCCATACCCAAATGACAACTTCTCTTCTCTCATTTGTAGGGCAGAGCTCCTGTCTCTGAAGACAAGAGTTCCAGACATGTCGAAGAAAATCAACCTGCAACAGGGGGATGGAGTTAAGTGCCAGTTCTGATCAAAACCCTTGGCTCGCCCATCAGTAAATGAGGAGAAAGACAACCTTGTCTGTCCTCACCAGCTAATGTCCTAACTGGGAAAAGAGAGCAAAAAGACAAAACACCCACCAAATAAGCAGCACTTGAGAGGTAGAAGTCTTCTTTTTCAGAGAGCAAAATCTCTCTCGTGTTGAGCAGTGCTCATGTAGATATTTTGTAATTGTGACATGGATGGAGGATCAGGACTGTGTTGCATGCTAATTACACTGAGACTTTGTTATGATTATGAGTGTGCCACTGCTTCAGAACCTAAGTTTTCCCTACATCACATTTTGGTGTATTTCATTCTAAGGAGGGGCCTCTGTAGCTATCTCTTAATTGTCTGCAATCTGGTCAGTACCAGGCAAACAGATACTCAGCAGAATTCAATGAAGCCTGCAAAGAAATTTCTTAACAGGCAAAATCTGATCGCATTAGAAACGTTTGACATTGGTTTACAGGGTCTCCTGAATCTAAAGAATGGATTTTGAGGAACATGTCCTTTTATTCATACAATGAAGTTGAAATGAACATTAAAGTTTATTTTATAGAATCACAGAATGGTTTAGATTGGAAGGGACCTCAAGGATCATCTAGTTCCAACCTCCCACCATAGGCAGGGACACCTCCCACTAGTACAGGTCACTCAAGGCCTCATCCAACCTGGCCTTTAACATCTCCAGGGAGGGAGCAGCCACAACCTCCCTGGGCAACCTGTGCCAGTGTCTCACCATCCTCACCTTTAAAGAACTTCTTCCTAACATCTAGTTTAAATCTCCCCTCTACCAATTTAAATCCACTGCCCCTTGTCCNTTTTTTTTTTTGTTGTTTTTTCCAGTATGGTCACAGAGAATTATAAACTTTGGTTTTGGTTTTGGGTTTGCTGTAAAAGTGGTTGTAATGTTTTCTGTGATCTTAAGGCACTGTAGACTACAGGTCTTCTTTCCTTTCAATAACTGGTAGTGATCTATATAGTCATGTGATATTTGCTGTTGCTCACACACCTTTAAGTGTCAAATATCTGGTACTAGAATTCAATAAAACCTACTTGTAACTCCCTTGGCTGAGTCTGCTGTCTGGAATATCACTTGTCACAGTCACGGTTGAGAAAATTGCCTCCTCAGGAGCAGGCTTTCAGGAACAAATCCAAACCTTTGGAATGGATATATGGAAAACAGAGCAACCTGGAAATAGGCCATTCTCAGAAGTTGGAACAATGTGGAGGACTTCCAGACTGAGAGATTGTGAATTAGGGCAACGGTCTTGGTCTGCTCCAGAAACCTATGATAATTGGTGTGCTTCATGGACCAGCTTACTCTGGATGCTGGACACGTGTTAACTGTACAGCTAAACAGCCTAAAAGCTCCACATGCACAAAGAGATCTGTATTTTGGCCTCAGGCTGGACTGACAGCTCCATCCAGCTCACAGTGGGAAGAGATCCCTTTGCAGCTCCCTAGCATCACTTCTCACAAAGGATCCCCAGATAAAGACTGTCCATTCCCCAAGTGTGGCAATAACAATACACGTGCTTCAACTCTTGGCTTTCCTCTCTGTGCCAGCTGCTGAAGATTAGCCTCATATTTGGCTCAGGTAGCAGTAAGTTCAAGTTCTTGAAGCTCATCTGCCACCAGAGCACTGTGCCTTGGTTGGGGTTACCAACGATGAACTCTGTAACTCTACCACCATGAAGACATGACACCAGATGACCCAGGGACACTCAATGCAACTGGTCCTGTACAATTTCAGTGTTCATAATTGGAAAGTCATCGTTCCCACACTCATGGTCCTGTACTTGGTGGACTGGGTAGCCCAAAGCCTCAGAAAAGCCAAGAGACTGGACTAAGAGGAGATATGAGGCCAGGCTGGCTCCTGCATGCTGCCCCTTTGACCTGCTGCCAGCAAACCCACTGCAGTTCTTCAGGATCAGTGTAATTGTGGAGGACATCAGTGATCATTTGCCAGTTTTCCTGGAGGAAAAAGTCACTTTTCAGATGTGAGAAACAATTCTTGACCCAGGCTCAGGTATGCCCCTGGAGGGGTCTCAGGACCTGAATGTTGGCGGCAGCAGCACCCATGCTTAAAGCATCACTCTTCAGAATGAGTTCTTTACAGTCTTCTTTAGGAGTCACAATAGGGGCAAAAAAATATGTGGAACTGGCCTTGGGACAGAGACGAACAGGCAGAGGTTGGTTTCAGCCTCATTGCCATGGATGGGGCCTCTCTACCAAGAAGTGTGACTGCCCAAGCCCACATTGTAATTCTAGGTGTAAAATCAATGCTCCTGTCTTCATCCAGGAGCTCTGTGTTGTTCAAGATGTGGAAAACCTCCAGAGAGTTCTGTGGTTCTCAGCATGGTTGTAACCAATCAGGATGCCAGTGTAAATTGGAACATCTCTCACTTCAGCCAGATCCAGAGTGATGATGTTTGCAGTTGCCTGCACAAGCAAATTGAAGTCACAAAGCCTCTGGACTTTGAAGCAGATGAAAATCACTAATTCAGTGTGAGGAGGGCTCTAAGCAACCTGCAAGTTGTTGGTGGAGGTGGTGGGTGTGAATGACAATGAACCACAGTTGGTGGTCAGTTCCTTCATCAGTTCCCTCACTGCACAGTGGTTACCATCTTTACTGTCAGGGACTGGGGTGCTGGTGCCAGTATCTCCTGTTCCCTTGAGGATCATTTGTTCTCCCTGAATCAGGCCTGTAAAATTATTGTGGATTGGTGACCATGAACACATTGAACCAGGAGGTGATGGCACAATGTATTCTCACTGTCACATCACCATATGTGGGATCACCTCATCTCATAACCACTCAGATGTTCATAAAGTACATCTCTGATGTCAATGACAATGCACTTGTCTTCCACCAGTCATCACACACCATGTAAGTGCATGAGAACAATATTCCAAGGGTATTTATTGGAGTTGTCAGTGCCTCTGATGCTGACATGGGGCTCAATGACAAGGTGACCTATTCTGTGGCACAAATGCCACAAATGCCTATTCTGTGGCACAGAAGAGCCACACTGCTCCTGCATCTCTGTGAACTCTGAGAATGCACACAGGTATGTGCTGTGGTCCCTGGATTGTAAACAGGTGAGGCAAATCAAGGTCTTGGTGAGCATCTCTGATGTGGGACTACCACCCCTTAGTGTCAACGTCCCCATCCATCTTGTTGTGGTTGATGTCATGTCCACAGGCACCTTTATCACTCACAGACTGTTTGAGAGGAAGGAACTGAAGGGTAGCCACATGCTTTATGTTGCTGGCAACCCGCAGAGCACCCTGACTGACGCGGCCATGGCAGAGAGCCTACCCACACCTATTGTTATGAGATGAGGCCCACAACAGGCTTGAAAACAGTGAGTTTAGTTTCCTGAATCCCATTCTGCCCAACCTACCACCACAACACCATATGATGGATAGCACTACTGATGGTGAACAGGACTTCCCTGTTGGCCTTGTCACTGCAGAGGACATGGCACCAGAGAACCCAGTGACACTCTCTGTGGAACAGGTCAATGGTTTTACCTTTCACTAGCATGGAATCAGCACAGCCAGAGGCTTTGAGATCCACAATAGGGATAAATCCAGGCTACAGCATCTGACAGTGGTTTGCAAATTCTGTTACTGCTTTCTCACAAACTCTGTCAGAAGAAAGTTGTCTCACCCTTCAAAACCCAAACAATTAAAACAAATTAAAGGCTTTCTCCTCATGTTGTAAGATGTTTCCTCTCTGTTACTGTTGTTTCTGAAATAACTCAAGACTTCCAGGGAGCCCAGATAATTTCTTCTGGCACTTGCTCTTAGGCAAGGCCATAGATGTCTTATCCTTCAATTATTACTAATTTTAATTGTCCTTATTATGAATTTCTGAATTTTCTGTTACAGTGGGGGGTAAGGACATGGCTCTTTATTCTCTGCCTTCTGGATGTCTCTGTGATGTGTGGGTTCTGTGTGTTTTGCCTTGTGGTCACCCCATCTGTGCATACAACCGGTTGAATGTCTGCATGTGCTGCACAAAGGCTGACAGGCAAAGCAGGGAGTTGCTTACATCCAGCTGTTGCAAAGCTTCCAATTCCAGATCAGCAGGCAAGAAGGGCATTTTGAGCCTCTGGCTAGAACAGTCTGCTCTCTAGGGGAGGCAATGAAAATGCACATGATCTTTTTTTTTGGCCCCTAAGTGGTTGCTGAGGGGGCTGCTTCCTTCAGAACGCACTGATGCAAGAGCATCAACAGAGTTGTGTGCTGCTACTATGCAGAGTTGTGAAAGCATATTCATTATTTTTGAGTGCATTGTAAAGAAGCTGCACAAGTTGCTTAAAAAACTTTCACTGAAGGTACAATCAAGATAAGCTTTGAGAAGGTCCACTGGGCTTTGTTTCTTTGTTGTTCCCAAATTCAGAGTCTTCTTGATGGCTGTGGGAAGTTGTTCTGATCCCAGGTTCTGGGTTTGTGTCAAGAGTGTTTGCATTCTTCTTTTTGCTCTCTCTCCTTCTGTTCTGTCAACTGTGTCTAAGTCTTCCTTACCTGTTCCTCTTCAAAAGGCCTGTCACCCTAGGTGTAGTAGGACATTGTGTGAATGCAGGCATGTGGCATGGAATATTGGGAAACTCTCATGCTGTGTTGTGCTGCAGTTCCAAAATATAGCACTGGAAGTCAGGATCTCAAAGAGGTCCTGAAGGCCTTGTGTGGAGACAGTGGTCTTTGTAGGAATATTGTTTGTGGGAAAGCTCTGTGAATGTTCTCAGAGGGTGGGAGATATTTTTTTTGGTCCTGTTTTCTCTTGGCTAAAGTCCATCAGCAGGTCCATTCCTTCAGGTTGGAGACATGGGTAATAGACCATTGAGGACAATTGTTGGTAGCAGGGAATTGCTACCAGGCCTCTTTCAGTCTTCTGAGCACTGAGTCTCCAGCCCTCCTAAGAGGGGTCTTAAATATGCAAAGATATCTGCAGAACAGTGAGACAGGATGAGTGAGCTTTACAACTCTCTCAGCAGCTCCAGCTGCAGGTGTCAAATGTTATGGAAGTATACAAGAAGACACTCCTGACAAATTCAGGCTGGACCCTGTTGCTTTTCAAAATTCTCCTTAGAGAGGACTCTGGTGTGACTGAATCAAGTCTTAGCCTCACTCTGTGGAGTTTAGAATCCAAGACTGTGCCACAGAGTTGGTTTATTTCAACCTATACTCAGCCTGCCCCTCCCATGACAAAACTTCTCACATGATTCCCTGTCCCTTTAAGGCTTTACAATCACTTAGAGGAGGTGTTCATGTGCCTATCTATGCAACATACACTGACTTCTTGTACAATCAGCTTAGTAACTGTTCTTCATCTACAATGCCTGGAGAAACTTCTTTTATTTACTCACATAGCCACCTCATCCTCCCACCTTACCTGGGAAGCATCTGGAACTCATCTACCTTGTGAGAGCTTCAGGTAGAATGATTTCTCTCTCTCTCTCTTTGAAGTTTTTTTTTTTTTTCCTGGAATGAGTCCAGTTTATAGTGGTGTCCTGCAAGAGGCCCTCTACTTCTAACAAAAGGTTTAAGTGAAATTCAGTTACAGTTTGTGGTCTGAGCCTGCATCTTTTCAGTGTCTCATGCTACACACAGTCACTCATGCTAAATTAAGCAAAAGAAACTTCACAGTATCACAGTATCACAGTATAGCAAGGTTGGAAGAGACCTCAAAGATCATCAAGTCTAACCCACTACCACAGACCTCAAGACTAGACCATGGCACCAAGTGCCACGTCCAAACGTGCCTTGAACACCTCCAGGGACAGTGACTCCACCACCTCCCTGGGCAGCCCATTCCAGTGGGGAATGACTCTCTCAGTGAAGAACTTTCTCCTCACCTCGAGCCTAAACCTCCCCGGGCACAGCTTGAGACTGTGTCCTCTTGTTCTGGTGCTGGTTGCCTGAGAGAAGACAGCAACCTCCTGCTGGCCCCAACCACCCTTAAGGTAGTTGTAGACTTCAAATCATGCTAATTCAAAGAGATCACCAAATTCATTCTAATGTTGTACAATCTTGTTCATTCCTAGCAGTGCCCTCTTTGCTTTATCCAGGAGACCTGGTAATGCTTTAAATAGAGTTGTATCCTCCACTTTTTGTTTTCTAAGAGTTAGACTGTTCTTAAAAGCTTTTCAGGTGATGAGTGCCTGACACTAGGGTTTTTAACTGCTTCCTATTCACAGGCGCTGGTTCGCACAAGGAGGTTCAGTGATTCCCTTTCCATTTCCCTCGAGGTCTTTCTCTTAGGCCCACTCCTGACTTTAATCTCTATTTTTAAAAAACATGTAATAAACTTTATCTATTTCTAGAATCAAACTAAACATCTCGGAATCGGTTTTCTACTTGTAACGAGACCCTTTCTGTTAATCCAACATTAATTTCTTTTCCCCCTTATCCTTTACAAAGGTTCTGTTTGAACCTCTTGGAGCTTATACTTGAGTGGTTCCTTTAATAGCCCATTCATCGGTGTCGTTAGAGCCCTGCTCTCCGCTATTGTCTATATTAGCGCCTCCTCTTTAGCTTTAGGCTCTAATTTAAAGATCTTCAAAGTGTTTCTGAGCCCAAGTGTTAACATCGGAGGGCAAAAGTCTGTGTAACTCCAGAACATGCAGACTGGTTACAATATTTCGATAACTGTGTGCAGCTGGACACGTTTCAGGAATCCACTAGATAGGGACAGAGTTTATACTGTATACCAGGGTTAGCAGGCGCTAGGCTGCTCTCCATTCAGCACACAAATGTATTTAAATCTGGCGTTTTGTGGGAGAGGTGTGATATGAATTGTGAAAAAAAATAAACCGAGGGTGATATGTCCCAGAAACAGCATTGCCATGGTCGTGTGGTGGTAAGCTCGGGTGATGTGGCACACTTTCTTTCGGGGATTTTTCTTTGTCACCAGACTTTTGACTCCGCTTTTGCACAGAGAGAGTAGCTGGAAGAAGCAAAGTCCAAAGCAGCAGTATCAGTCTGAAGCAAAGGACCAATTCCCGTTGCCGACGCTAGGTGGCGGTGTTGACCACGGACCGGCAGCTTCCTCTCCCCGCCCCGGCTCTGCAGCACCGGCAGACAAAAACAGACCAGAGAGCTGCTCGGGAGCGGAAGAGGGGCACGCAGCCGGGCTGCTCGGGGCTTGCAACAAGCCGTTCTCCACTAGACCTCACAAACACGGCTCAGTCTGGGTGGCTGCTTGCATATGCCGGCAAACCGGGAGGACGCTGTCTGGCTTTTGTGGAGAGGAATGGCGTGGAACGGGAGACGCAACGGAGGCAGCCCCAGGCAAGTGATCTTCCTTCTGTGTGTTTGCGTGTGGCAGAGCGGGGCCGAAAGCCTCCGCTATTCTCTGGCGGAGGAGATGGAGAGGGAGTCCTTTGTGGGTAACATCGCCCAGGACCTGGGGCTTGCTCCGAGCCAGCTGGCGGCTCGCAAGGCGCGCGTTGTGTCCGAGGGGAGCCAGCAGCTTTTCCGCTTGAACCCGAGCAGCGGAGTGCTGACGGCCAAGGAGTCTCTGGACCGAGAGGAGATCTGTCCGCAGAGCGAGACCTGCACGCTGTACTTCAAGGTATTCTTTGACAATCCGTTGGAGCTGATCCGAGGGGAGGTGGAGGTTCTTGACGTAAACGACAACTCCCCCGTGTTTCCCGAGAAGGAGATGGTTTTAGAGATTCTAGAAACGACACCTCCTGGGTCTCATTTCCCTCTGGACCGTGCGCAGGACGCTGATGTTGGCAGTAATGGTTTGCAGAACTACACCCTCGCGTCCAATTCTCATTTCTTCCTTGCTCTCGGATCAGCGAAACGTGGAGCAAAATACCCAGAGCTCGTCCTAGAACAGCAGCTGGACCGAGAGAAGGAGGCAGAGATTAATTTACTCCTCACCGCCATCGATGGGGGTTTGCCGCCCAGGTCAGGCACGGTTCAGATCCGGATCCTTGTGCTGGATACCAATGACAACACCCCGAAATTCAGTCAGGAGGTCTACGAGGTGAGGCTTGCCGAGAACACCCACCCGGGACAGATGGTGGTGAGAGTTGCGGCCACTGATCCCGACGAAGGGTCCAACGGTAAAGTGCAGTACACCTTCACGCAGACATTGGATGGGTCCCAGCAGCTTTTCGAGCTGAACTCTGACACGGGAGAGATTCGAGTAACCGGCAATATGGACTTTGAGGAAACAGATTCCTATGAGATTATGGTAAAAGCGACTGACGGCGGGGGACTGTCTGCGCATTGCAAAGTGCAGGTGGAGGTGGTGGATGTGAATGACAATGCCCCGGAGATACAGCTGACCTCACACACTGCCTCCATTCCCGAGGACGCTCCGCCACGCACCGTCGTGGCACTCTTCAGTGTGCGCGACCGCGACACCGGAGACAACGGCAGAATAGAGTGCACCATCGAAGGGGACTTGCCTTTCACTCTCACCCCTACTTTCGACAATTACTACGAGCTGAGAACCAACGCGGCGCTAGACAGGGAGACGACGGCAGAGTATAACATCAGCATCCGAGCGACGGACTGGGGCCAGCGGCGCCTGAGCTCTGTGGAAAGGCTGTGGGTGCAGGTATCGGACGTGAACGACAACGCCCCCGCCTTCAGCCAGGAGCTGTACAGCCTGTGGGTGTCGGAGAACAACAGGCCGCTGGTGCGCATCGGCAGCGTGGCGGCCAGGGACGCGGACGCGGGCAGCAACGCGCGCGTGCAGTACGCGCTGGTGCGCGAGGAGGGCCAGGAGCAGCCGTTGCTGTCGGTGAACTCGGAGAGCGGCGAGGTGTACGTGGTGCGGTCGCTGGACTACGAGCGTGTGCGCGCCTTGGAGGTGCGGGTGCGCGCCGTGGACGGCGGGTCGCCGGCGCTGAGCGCGCAGGCGGTGGTGCGCGTGGTGGTGCGCGACGAGAACGACAACGCGCCGGTGGTGCTGCACCCGGGCGGCGAGAGCGGCGCGGGCGAGCTGGTGCCGCGCTGGGCGCCGGCGGGCTACCTGGTGGCCAAGGTGGTGGCGGTGGACGCGGACGCGGGGCAGAACGCGTGGCTGTCGTACGAGCTGGCCAAGGCGACGGAGCCGGGGCTCTTCCGCCTCGGGCCGCACAGCGGCGAGCTGCGCACGGCGCGGGCCGTGGCCGAGCGGGACGCGGCCCGACACAGGCTCGTCGTGCTCGTGCGAGACCGCGGGCAGCCGCCGCGCTCGGCCAGCGCCACCCTCGCCATTGCCCTGCTCAACGACTTCTCCGACGTCCAGGGCCGCCTGAGCCACGAGGCGCCGCCCGCCGAGCCCGACCACACGCTCACGCTCTACCTCATCGCCTGCCTGGCCTGCGTCTCCGCGCTCTTGCTGGCCACCGGCCTGGCCGCCCTGCTGATGAAGCTGCGGCGGGACAGGCGCAAACGCGCCGAGCCCTTGCCCACCTTCCCGACGGCTGTGGCCGACAGTGATGCGGGCTCCCTTCCCCGCAGCCTTGTTTACGACGTGTGCTTGGCCACCGGCACCCTGAGCAGTGACTTTCGCTTCCTCGGACCCTTCTTGCCCTGCTTTCCCGCCGGCGTGCCCCCCGGCGCAGCCCCACAGCGGAGCTCTTTGTGCTCTCAAGAGGCGTCCAGCGTAGGAGGAGGAGGCGACTGTGCTCCACAGGTGAGGGACAAGAGCGGGTAGCGGCAAGGGGGAGTGGGGAGATCGTAAAGCCGGGTCAGGGCAAGGCGGGATAGGGATTCAGGATTGGGAGTCATCTGTGTTGGTGTTGCAGAATTGTTTTTGAAGGATGAGGGGAGTGTAGAGATGTGGGAAGTGTAGAGAACGTCTCTTGGGAGGTTTTTCCAGGAGAATCTATCTTATTTTTTTGTGAATGCTGACCTATTGACAGCCTCTGCAGCCAGTTCTATGCCATTACTATTCACCTAAGATCAAGTTTTTTGTGTCACCATATAATGGGGCAGCTGGTGGCAAAAAAGGGGTAAAGATGTGTATATGACAGCTGATTGTATCCATGTACTGAGTAGAACATATACTTTTTATGAGAAGGGGGGGTTATTTTGGGCTCTAACCGCTTAACTTACGCCCTCAGGTTCAACAAATATCTACAGCAGTGCCTTTTTGCTGTCTGCAGTAGAGGGTATTTTCTGGCTTTAAATATTCCCCAATCAGTTCAGAGACTCCGCTTTCTTCAACTTCTCCAACCTTCTCTTTGGCTCTGCATAGAGAATTGTGGTTTCACAGATGCAATGGTGTCAGATATGCCCTTTAAGCTGCTTCTTGATGTGAGCTTACCTCCCATACTGTTTTGCAGCCTCTCCTGTCCTTGTATTAGAAATGCTGTCCTGCAAGAGCAGGGAGGTGATTTTGTCCCTTGGACTCTGCTCTGGTGGGGCCACACCTGAAGTACTATGTTAGTTTTGGGCACCTCATTACAGGAGAGATGTGGAGGTGCTGGAGCCAATGCAGAGGAGGGCAAGGAAGCTGTGAAGGACCTGGAAAGTAAGTCTTAATAGGAGTGACTGAAGGAGCTGAGGATGGTTAGTTTGAAAAAGAGGAGGCTGAGGGGAAACTTCTTTACATACCTGAAAGGAGGTTGTGGAGAGGTTGATGCTGGTATCTTCTCACCAGTAATTAGTGATAGAACAGGAGGGAATGGCCTCGAGCTGCGACTGGTCAGGTTTAGACTGGACATCAGGAAAAACATTTTTACAGAAAGAGTGATCAGGCATTGGAATGGGCTGCTCAGCCCTCTTTAGAGTCTAGTTCATGTTCTTTTGTTCCTCAAGACAGCCAACAGCACCTCCCAGTTTCATATAATCAGCAAAGTTTCTAGTGGTGCATTTTACTCTTGCATCCAGATCATTTTTTAAAATATATATATATATGTATATATATCAATATATATGTGTGTGTGTGTGTGTATAG
The DNA here is from genome assembly GCA_013399055.1 of Ramphastos sulfuratus. Lineage (NCBI taxonomy): Eukaryota > Metazoa > Chordata > Aves > Piciformes > Ramphastidae > Ramphastos > Ramphastos sulfuratus. Next base: position 94,175 of record WBNM01013006.1, on the reverse strand, counting down.
AGAGAGAGAGAGAGCAGAAGTGGTCCATAATTTGAATCTTGAGGAATGTCATTCTTGACTGACAATCAAATGTATCCTCCCATTCACTGCAGCACTTCCAGTCCTGTGCTTCAGACAATTCTTCACTTAGCTCACCATAAATCTGCTCATTTCACAGTTTGACAATGTATCCAGAAGGATGCTGTGAAGGACAATATCAAAAGCCTTATGGAGCATTAGTAAAAAAATACGTACAGCAATTTGCCATCATCCATTGGCAGATGACTTCTTCATAAAAGGATACCAAATCAGTTCAGCAGGACTTTGCCATGAAGAACTGATGTTGACTGTGCCTGATGATGTCCTGGTATTTAGTTGTACCCACCAGGATCTTCTCCATGATGTTTTCAGGATCTCAAGTCAGATTAACAGGATGGTAGTTTCCTAGGTCATCCCTCATGGCCTTCTTGTCAATTGGAAGAACACTGATTAGTTCCCAGTCATCAGGGACCTCCTCAGACTCCCAAACCTTTGTTAGATGATGGAAAGGCATCCTGTTGTGACTTTCAGTACTGTGGGATGCATCCCACCAGAACCCATTCATTTCTGAACACTCAGCTGATACAGCTGGTGCACTATCAGTGTTCACAAATGGAAAGCCACTGTTTCCACACTCATGGTCCTCCAACTCAGTGAAGTGTAACACTCAAGTCTGATCAGTATTATTTAAAGAGTGAGCTAAAAAGGATTGAACTCCTCCACTTCTTCATCCCTGTTAGTCAAGTGATCCTCTTCAAGAAGTCTAATGTTCTCCATAGACTTTCACTTGCTAATGAACTCCAGCTCTGCCATCTCTCTGAAATGCCTGACCTTGCTTTCAGAGATTATACAATTTCTTTTCCTCTTGAGCTCTATGAGTTGCTCCCTGTTCAACCAAGGCAAGCTTCTGCTCTGTTTGTTTGAAGCTGTTAAATTGTCTGATGGTAGACTGGAACTGTGCAGAGGTTTGAAAACATGGTCATGTTCACTGGGTGAATTATAAGGAAACTCTCTAAGTCACTTCAAAGTAATTTCTCTGAAGATAGGTTAAAGATTAATTTGGAAGAGGGCATTTGCTTTTGGCCTATTTGTAGTTCCTGAATTCAGAGTCTTCTTGATGGCTGTGGCAAATTGTCTCAATATGGTATGCTGGGTTTGTGTAGATCATTTGCATTCCCCTTTTTGCCCTTTCTCACCTGTCAGCTGTTTGAGCCTTGTCTTACCTGTTCCTCTCCAGAAGGACTGTTGTCCCATGTGTAGTAATGAACTGTTTGAATGCAAACATGTGGGAAACCCTCACACTGTGTTGTGCTGCAGTTCCAGAGTGTGACACTGCAAACTGGGATCCCCTTCTCTGTGAAATAAAAAGAGCACCTGAAGGCCTTGTGTGGAGACAGCAATCTTTGTAAAGATGTTGTTTCTGGAAAAACTCTGTGAATGTTCTCAAAGGGATGGGAGGATTTTTCTCCTGTTGTCCCTTGGCTGAGGTAAGTGTGAGCAGGTCCATTCCTTCAGGTTGGAAATGAGGCCTATAGTGCACTGTGGACAATTGTGGGGAGCAGGAAAATTCTGGGAGAACTCTGTGAGTCTTCTGTCTGCAAGAGAGATCAAACTGATCCAGATCAGAGGAAACCGATCCCTACCCTAAGAGGAGCCCAGGGTGTGCAAAGGCCTCTGCAAAGCAGTGAGGTGGGAAGAGTGACTTTTCCAAGTTCCTGACAGCTTGACGCTGTCCTACATGACATCCTGGTCAGCAGGTCAGAAAAAATATGGACTAGAGGAATGGACTACTTAGTGCATAAGCAATTGGATGGATGGATGGATGGATGGATGGATGGATGGATGGATGGATGGATGGCATTCAGGTTATGGTCAATGGCTCAATGTCCAAATGCAGGTCAGTGATGAGTGGTGGCCCCCAGGGTTCAGTACTGGGACCAGTGTTGTTTAACATCTTTTTTTTGTGACATGGACAGTGGAATTGGGCGCACCCTCACTAAGCTCATGGATGAATCCAAGTTGTGTCTTTCTGCTGACTTGCTGGAGGGAAGGGATACCATCCACAGGGACTTGGAAAGGTTTGAGAGGGGGGCCCATGCCAAACTCATGAAGTTCAACAGGGCCAAGTGCAAGTTTCTGCACCTGGTTTGGAGCACAAGCACAAATCCTAAGCACAAATACAGGCTGGGCAAGGAGTGTCTTGAAATCAGACTTGTGGAGAAGGACTTGGGGATGTCAGTTGATAAAAAATGCAGCAGTTGGCAATGTGCTCTTGCAGCTCAGAAGGCAATCATGCCTTGGGCTTCATCAAAAGAAGTGTGACCAGCAGCCCAAGGAGATGATTCTCTCCCTCTATTCTGCTTTCATGACATCCCACCTGGAGTACTGCATACGGTTCTGTGAATCTCAACACAAGAAGGACATCAAACTATTGGAACAGGTCCAAAGGAAAGCCACAAAGATGATCAGAAGGCTGGAGCACCCTCCCTGTCAGGACAGACTGAGAGAGTTGGGGTTATTCAGCCTGGAGACCTTAGAGCAGCCTTTCAGTACCTGAAGTGAGTTGCAAGAAAGCTGGGGAGGGACTTTTGACAGGGATTTGTAGTGACTGGACAAAGACAAGTGGCTTTGAGCTGGGAGAGGGAAGATTTAGACTGAAGATTAGGAAGAAATTCTTTCCAGTGAGAGTAGTGAGATACTGGAACAGGTTGCCCAAGGAGGGTGTGGATGCTCCATCACTGGAGGCCAGGTTGGGAAGGGCTTTGAGCAACCCAGTCTGGTAAAAGGTATCCTCTTTAGAATCAAGGTACTGCCACAGAGCAAATTTATTTCAGCTTGAGATGGGCCCCTCCTGCAGACTATAGAATCATAGAATCATAGAATGGTAAGGTTGGAAGGGACCTCAAGGATCATCTAGTTCCAAGCCCCTGCCATAGGCAGGGGACACCTCCCATTAGTACAGGTTACTCAAGGCCCTGTCCACCCTGGCCTTGAACACCTTCAGGGAGGGAACATCCACATCCTCCCTGGACAACCTTTTCCAGTGCCTCACCACCCTCACTATACAATCAGCTTGTTTGGTAGCTGTTCTTTGTCCAAGATGATTGAATTATCTACTCCTGTAGTTTCAATATCCTCCCATCTTAGTTGGAATGCACCTGGGTCTCATATCTGTTGCTGATGGAATATTTTCTCTCCTGCTTTGAGAGTCTTTTCCTTGAATGAGAAGTTTGGTCCAGTTTATAGTGCTGTTGAGGAAGACTCCCAGTACTTCCCCATTTCAAATAAGCAGAAGTTCAAGTGAAGTTCAGTTATGGTTTGTCGACAAAGGACTCATCTCTCCAGTCTCTATTGTCAAGCACAGTCACTCCCACTGAGCTAACAGAAGATTCAACTCAACCTAATTTAAAGCAATAGAAAAAAATCATTCTAACATTCAATACTTAAACTGTTTTCATCCCAAATAGTCCCTTCCCTGTTTGATTCAACACACTATGTAAAACTGTGAACTGAGATTTCTCCTATGTTTTTTTGTTCTGTAAGAGTTAAATTGGTCTCGAAGGCAGCAGTTTGCATCTCCAGCGCATTGCGTGAGCATTATCCAGCTCCACAGGAGCAGCTGTGCTGCCAGTCGATCCTCAGAGTGGGTGGCTGAGTCGCTGACTGGGGGCTATCAGGCTGTACACAGGCCCTCCCTCTCCCCTTCCACCTTTCTTTCCACATCATTGTTTCTCATATTCACTGCAGATCAAGTTTTATCCTGCCTTTAATCATCTAATCATAGGTGCTGCATATTACCAGAACTCCATCAAACGTCTCGAAATCCGTTTGCTCTTTCCTATCAGGTTCTTTTTGATCACTTCTTTTGATCGTTTCTTCTTTTCTACAAAGAATGTTTCTCATTCAACACCTTACATTAGGAGATTCTGATTAGGACCCTTTGCTCTCCGCTTTCACCTTCAGTTGCTTTTTCTTGACTGATTTTAATCTTGATTCTAAAAAAAATCATAATAAGCTTTACCTCTTCCTAGAACATCGCTAAATATCTCGTAATTACTTTGCTATTTCCAATCAGACTCTTTCTGATAATCCAAGGCTAGCTTTTATTCCCCTCACCCTTGTGAAAATTTGTGATCTTGGAGTTGACACTTGAATAGTTCCCTTAACGGCCCATTCATCGGTGCCCTTAGATCCCTGTTCTTTGCTAGTGCTTCCGTTAACTACTGCTCGTTAGCATTTCTGTGTCGGGGTGATTAATTTACGAACTCTCCTGGTTGTCTTCTTTCCTTCTATATCAAACTGCTACCAGACCTGAGTCATTCCGCAGGTTTGACCTCAGAGTACAGTGACCTTCAAAGTATTTCTAACATCATCATATGGTAACATCAAAGGAGAAAGGTCCGTGTGCCTCCAGGACATGCAGATGGACTGCAGTATGTCGATGACTGTGTGCGACTGGGGACATGATTCAGGAAAGCGTTACACAGTGACACAGATTATCCTGGGTGCCAGGATCAGCAGGCAGCAGGACGGGAAACCACTCTCAATTCAGGACTGAAAAGCGTTCACATTGTGCTTCTTTTGGGCGATGCGTCATACAAAAAGCGATGACATTTCCTAGGAATAATATTGCCATTGCAGTGTGGGAACGAGCCTGGTTGACGGGGAATACTTTAGTTTTGAGATTTCTACCTGGCACAAGAATTTTTGGCTCCGCTTTGGTCCGAAGACATGAGATGGAATCACGAAAGTCCAAAGCAGCAGCGCCGGCAAGAAAGAGAGGAATCATTCCCGCTGCCCACGCTAGGTGGCAGTGTTGACCACGGACCGGCAGCTTCCTCTCCCCGCCCCGGCTCTGCAGCACCGGCAGACAAAAACAGACCGGAGAGCTGCTCGGGAGCGGCAGAGGGGCACTCAGCCGGGCTGCTTGGGCACTTGCAGAAGACCTTCCCCGTCATTCGTGACTAATACGGCTGTGCCCGGGACGTTGCTTGCAAATGTCGGCAAGCCGGGAGGACGCTGTCTGGCTTTTGTGGAGAGGAATGGCGTGGAACGGGAGACGCAACGGAGGCAGCCCCAGGCAAGTGATCTTCTTCCTTCTGTGTGTTTGCGTGTGGCAGAACGGGGCCGAAAGCCTCCGCTATTCTCTGGCGGAGGAGATGGAGAGGGAGTCCTTTGTGGGCAATATTGCCCAGGACCTGGGGCTGGCTCCGAGCCAGCTGGCGGCTCGCAAGGCGCGCGTTGTGTCCGAGGGGAGCCAGCAGCTTTTCCGCCTGAACCCGAGCAGCGGAGTGCTGACGGCCAAGGAGTCTCTGGACCGAGAGGAGATCTGTTCACAGAGCGAGACCTGCACGCTCTTCTTTACGCTATTTTTTGACAACCCGTTGCAGCTGATCCGAGGTGAGGTGGAGGTTGTTGACGTGAACGATAACTCTCCCGTATTTCCGGAGAAGGAGATGGTTTTAGAGATTCCAGAAACGACATCTCCTGGTTCTCGTTTCCTTCTAAAACGAGCCCGTGACAAGGACGTGGGCAGCTATGGGTTGCAGAACTACAGCCTTGAGTCAAATTCGCATTTCTCCATTGCTTTGAAAATAAGGGATGGAGCAAAACATCCAGAGCTCATCTTAGAAAGGCAGCTGGACCGTGAAGAGCAGTCAGAGTTTAATGTACTTCTTACCGCCACAGATGGGGGTTCTCCACCAAAGTCAGGCACAGCTCAGATTCGTATCGTGGTACTGGATGCCAATGACAACACCCCGACGTTCAGTCGGGAGGTGTACGAGGTGAGACTTGCCGAGAACAGCCCCCTGGGGCAACTGGTGGAGAAAATCACTGCCACAGATCCCGACGCGGGGTCCAACGGTAAAGTTCAGTACACCTTCACCGAGACATCAGAAGGGGCTCAGCAGCTGTTTGATCTCAACCCTGACACTGGGGAGATTCGGGTGGTAGGAAAACTGGACTTTGAGGAAATGAAAAAACACGAGATGATGGTGAAAGCCACCGATGGGGGAGGACTCTTTGGGCATTGCAAAGTGCAGGTAGAGGTCGTGGACGTGAATGACAACGTCCCGGAGATAGCGCTGACCTCACACACTGCCTCCATTCCCGAGGACGCTCCGCCACGCACCGTCGTGGCACTCTTCAGTGTGCGGGACCGAGACGCCGGCGACAACGGCAGGACGGAGTGCACCATCGAGGGGGACTTGCCCTTTGCTCTCGCACCCACCTTCGGGAACTTTTACGAGCTGAGAACGAACGGGGCGCTGGACAGGGAGACGACGGCAGAGTATAACATCAGCATCCGAGCGACGGACTGGGGCCAGCGGCGCCTGAGCTCTGTGGAAAGGTTGTGGGTGCAGGTGTGGGACGTGAACGACAACGCCCCCGCCTTCAGCCAGGAGCTGTACAGCCTGTGGGTGACGGAGAACAACAAGCCGCTGGTGCGCATCGGCAGCGTGGCGGCCAGGGACGCGGACGCGGGCAGCAACGCGCGCGTGCAGTACGCGCTGGTGCGCGAGGAGGGCCAGGAGCAGCCGTTGCTGTCGGTGAACTCGGAGAGCGGCGAGGTGTACGTGGTGCGGTCGCTGGACTACGAGCGTGTGCGCGCCTTGGAGGTGCGGGTGCGCGCCGTGGACGGCGGGTCGCCGGCGCTGAGCGCGCAGGCGGTGGTGCGCGTGGTGGTGCGCGACGAGAACGACAACGCGCCGGTGGTGCTGCACCCGGGCGGCGAGAGCGGCGCGGGCGAGCTGGTGCCGCGCTGGGCGCCGGCGGGCTACCTGGTGGCCAAGGTGGTGGCGGTGGACG
>WBNM01013006.1:41417-87270 GCA_013399055.1 Ramphastos sulfuratus | reverse complement strand
CACTAGGACTCTCGGTTGTTGAGATTTGGTGCAGAGGAATCCAGTGGGTCATGAGGAGTGGAGGATATAGTGGGTCTCATATAGCAGCCTACCGGCACCCACCAGTAGGTTCAGACTCAGCTCAGCTGCTCTCTAAGCACTTTTTAACCCTGCTTATCTGCGTCCTTCCCTATGTCCTGAGTATTCACCTTAGATCAATTCTTTGCTCCCACAAGAAATTAAGGTTGATAATATTTGAGGAGATGACAAATAGGGTTATGTGCTTGAGCCATCATTCTGAATCCTGTCCACCCACTGAACAGAGCTCATAGAGGTCCAGAGGAGGGATGACACTACTCCCTGGGATACATCCTTCTAGAGGCAGCAGCACCAGGAAGATATTGGTCCTCTCCTGTGTCAACCAGGACTGAGGGTATAATGTTGCAAAGCAGTGTCACATCATTGACTGCATGTCTGCAGTGGTTTAGTAGATTGTGTGTGACACTTTCAGTGTTCATCCAGCGAGGAATGTGGCAGCTCTGAGCTTAAGATGTCTGACATACTGCTGTAGATCACAGGGGTGAGTTCCTCTCCCATTAAATATTGGTAACATCGATGCGATCCTAGTCCCTTCCTGATCCAGTCAGACAATATTGGACTGTATTAGCACATACTCTGGCTCCACAAAATGCATGAGGGAGAGGAAAAAAATGTTATTGAATTAACTCCTGTTCTTTTCTCACTTTTTGTAGTTTCCAGCCACCTTTATGGCACTTTGCATGGGTGCAGTCAATTAATATATATGGAATGAAGGCCTGCAAATAGTATCTTATAGTCACTCCACAACTCATTGTGATCCATAATGAAACAGCTTTTACTGTCTGTCAGAAGGAGTCACTTTGGGCCATTACTGTATTAAGTTATTCTCTCTGACTCCAAAAGGGCTCATAGCCATGCTTTTGTGATGCTGACAGTGGAGGATGGTTTCTGGCTTTTGATTTTGCCCTGTACAAGTGGGCAACTCATCACCTGGTCCAATCTTCTCTTTGGTCCTGGGTAGAGCAGACTGGTGTCACACAGGCAGTGCTGTCAGACATTCCCTCTAAGCTTCTTGCTGATGCTTGCTTAGTTTCCTCACCCAATGACAGCCTCTATTGTCTCTCCTTTGTAGGGCAGAGCTCCCATTTCTGAGGACCCAGGACCCAGATCTGCTGAAGAAGCTTGTGCTGCAAATGGTGGGATGGAGTTAAATATCAGTTCTGATCAAAACCCTTGGCTCTCCCATCAGTAATTGAGGACATAGATCAATTTGTCTGTCCTCAGTGGTGAACATCCTAACAGGGAAAAGAGAATGAAGAGATTAAATACCTACCAAAATGTACCAGGGATGTAAAAATCTGTGTGCACAAGCAAGGCCTCTGGCATCTTGAGCAGTACTTTATTCATGTAGGTATTTTGTCATTGTGACATGGATGGAGGATGAGGACTGTGCTGTACACTGTTTACACTGAGACTTGATGCATGTTTGTGAGACTGCTGCTGCTTCTGTATCTTAAGGGAAATACTGAAAACTGGAAGCAGATCTTTAAGGTGATTTTCTCCTACAATATGTTTTCTGTGTTTTGGTTTGGGTCTTGTATGGCTCTGTAACAGTGTCTTAATTGTCTGCAGTCTGGCAAATTCTAGGCAAACAAATCTTCAGTAGAATTCAGTGGAGCTTGCAAAGGAATTTCTTACTAACAGGCAGAAGCTGATTACATTAGAAACAGCTGACACTGGCCTGTTTTGCCTCTTTGACCAAGAATGGGCTTTGAGCAATGTGTGCTTTTTTGTTTTGCAGCACAAGGTTGAAATGGACACTTCAAGATCTCTGTATGTGAGACCTTAGAGACTTTTTGAGGGTTTGCAGTAAAATAGGTTAAAACATTTGTAACCAGTGTAATGAGGTGTAGAGTGTAGCATATCAAGAAGCTTTCTGTTAGCCTTTCATTACCCAGTACTGATCTATAAATTGTGTGATATTTGTTGTCACTTGCATGTTTGTAAGAATAGAAATGCCTGATAACAGAAAACAATAAATCTACTTTCATCTACCTTGTGTGAGTTTGATGTCTGGAAGATCACTCATCACAGACATTGATGAGGAAATATTCACCATAAGAGCAGGATTTTAGGAACAATTCCATTCCTTTGTGTGGATGTTTTGCAAGAAAAATGAGAGTGAGTTGGAAATAGGCCACTCTCAGAAAGCTGAGTGAGATGGAGGGGGCATTTCTGAGACAATCTGAAGCCTGGGAGGTGCTGCCCTCAGCCTCTGTACAAGAGCTCCAGGACTGAGATGTTGTGAATCAGGGGAAGAATCTCAGTCAATTCCATAAATCTGCCTTGAAATTCCTACAAGAACTACATCCATTCCTACAAGGAATGACAGCCACTGCTGTGGTTCGTGCACCAGCTCCCTCTGGATGCTGCACACCTGCAGCCATGTAAAGCTTGTTCAGCTTAACAAACTAAAATTATTTTCTTCATATGCAAAAACAGATCAAGATGTGAGTGAGCATTGAGGTCATCCCTCAACCTCCTTTTCTCCAAACAGCACAAACTCAAATTCTCAGTTGCTCCTCCTTGGACATTGCTTCAAGAAATTTCAGCAGATTTTTTTGCCCTCCTCTGAAAGCATTCCAATACCTTCACATCCTTCTTAGAATTGTGGTGTCCAGAGCTGCACACAGTACTCAAGGTGAGGTCACACCCATGTCAAATACATCAGAGTAATCACCACTTTAAACTGGGTGGTTATATTGTGTTTGATGCTCACCAGGATGTCATTTGCCCTCTTTGCTATCAGGGCTCACTACTGACAAGTCTTGGGTCTACTTGCAATGAACACCTCCAGACTAATTTCTGCAGGGCTGCTCTCCAGCCTCTTCTCTCCACGTTGAGACTTGTGCTCAGTGTTACTCCATCCCAGTGTTACTCTTACCCCAGGTGCAGAATCTAGCATTTGGACTTATTGCTTTTCATGCTATTGACAATTCTTCAGTGCTGTGAGCTACTGAGATTCCTTTTCAAGGCTTCTTTTCCTTTAAGAGAGTCAACAGCACCTCCCACTTTGGTATCATCAGCAAAGTTGATAATGGTGTCTTCAGCTGCTGCATCCAAACTATTGATATATGTATGGAACAGAACTGGCCACAGAAAGATCCCTAAGAACACCAGCAGTGACTAGTTGCCAACCAGATGTAGCCCCATTCACTACCACAGTTTAAGACCTCCATTTCAGACAGTCCCTTGTCAAGCACACCATGAACCTACTCATCTCACAGTTGGACATCATGTCCAGAAGGATGTTGTGAGGAACAATATCAAATTAGTTGAACAGGACTTGAGTGACCTGTTCTAGTGAGAGGTGTCCCTACCTATGGCGGGGGGTTGGAACTAGATGATCTTTGAGGTCACTTCCAACCCTACCATTCTATGATTCTATGACTTTCCCTTTCAGTTGTACCCAGTATGATCTTCTCCATAATGTTGTCAGGATGTGAGGTCAGGCTAACAGGACTGTAGTTTCCTGGGTCTTCTCTCATGCACTTCTTGTTAATTGGACAACATTGGCTAGATTGCGGTCAGCAGGAAGCTCTCCAGACTATCCAGATCTTTGGTAGATGATGGAGAGGGTTCTCCTGTAACATCTGCTGGCACTTTACATACAGTGAGATGAATCCATACATTGGGATGAACTCCATCAGACCCCATGGACTAGCAGACATTTGGCCAATGCAGCTGATCCTGTACGATTTTAGTGTTCACAGATGGAAAGTCACTGCTCCCACACTCATGGTCTTCTGACTCAGTAGAGTGGACAGCCCAAGGTCAATCAATATTATTTAAAGAGTGAGGGGAAAATGATCAAATTCTTTCACTTCTTCATCCCTGCTAGTCAGGTGATCATCTTCAAAAAGTACCACTCCAATTTATCTTCAGACCTCCTCTTGTTAATGACTTCAAAAAGACAATGAACTGCAGATCTGCTATGTTCCTCCAAAGCTTGACCTTGACTTCAGAGATGATAAAATTCCTTTTCTTCTTGAACATCATGAGTTGTTCCCTGTTCAATCTAGCTGAGCTTCTAATCCATCTGCTTGACAGAGTAGAATAGCCTGATAATAGACCAAAACTGTAGAGAGTAGCAAAAACGTGATCATTGTCTTTGGGTGAACTGCAAAGGAAAATCCCAGAGTCATGGATTCAAGGTGAATTTGAAAAAAGAGATTTAATTCTGTTCTCTATGTCATTCCTGAATTCAGAGACTTCTTGATGGCTGTGAAAAGTTGTCTCAATATGATTTGCTGGGTGTCTGTTAGAGTGTTTGCATTCTCTTTTCCTCCTTTTCTCCCTCTGAGCTGTCAGCTGTGTTTGAGCCTTGTCTTCCCTGTTCCTCTTTAGAAGGATTCTTGCCCCATGTGTAATAACACAGGTGTGTGGCACAGGAAATTGGGAAACCCTCACACTGTGTTGTTCTGCAGGTCCAAAGTGTAACCTTGTAAATCAAGATCCCCTTGCGTGTGAAAGTGAAATAAAAAGAACACCTGAAAGCCTTGTGTGGAGGCAATGGTCTTTGTAGAGATGTTGTTTCTGAGAAAGCTCTGTGAACACTCTGAAAAGGGTGGGAGTTTTTTCCTCTTGTCCATTTGTCTAGGTAAGGGTGAGCAGGTACATTCCTTCAGGTTGGAGGTGAGACCTGTACAGTACATTGGGGACAATTGCTGTGAGTGGGAAATTGCTGGCAGGCCTCTGTGAGTCTTCTGAGCGCTGAGCTTCTGGACCCTCTAAAAGGGGCCTTGAGTGTGCAAAGTTCTCTGCAAAATAGTGAGATGGGACAAGTGAGCTTTGTAATTCTCCTGACAGCTCCAGCTGTTGATGGCAAATGTAAAGGATGTTATGGGAGAGTCCAAGAAGACACTCCTGATAAATCACAAAGTTCAGGCTGGAACATCATGCTTTCTAAACAACTTGTCAGATTAGGGACTGGGTGTGACTCGATACAGTCTTAGCCCCTGAATGTAAACAAGAGTTCAGACCCCAGGTAATGGCACAAGATTGTTTTATTTCAAACTGAACTGGGCTCACCCCACCTCTCCCCTGACAAAACCCCCTCACTTATTTCCCTGTGAATTTAAGGCTTCATAGTCTCTTACAGGAGCTGTTCATCTGCCTGTCCATGCAACATGGATGTTCTTCTTGTGCAATCAGCTTATTAAGTAACTGTTCTTCATCTAGGATGAATGGAGAAGCATCTTTTGAGTTTTATGTACTCATGTGTTTCCTGATCCTCTCACCTTATCTGGGAGGTACCTAGGTCCTTCTTCAGAGGACTTCAGAAAGAGTGGTTTCATTTTACATTTTTTTTCTTGAATGAGTCATGTAATCCAATTTATAGTAGTGTTGTGCAAGACTCTCTGTGCTTCTCTACTTCAACTAACAAAGGTTCAATTGAAGCTGAGTTTCAGTTTGTGGACTGAAGCTCTGCAGTCTCTCATGCTAAGCAGTCACTCACGTGGAGTTAAGCAAAACAACTTTCAATCCAATCTAAAGTGGTCACAAAATTAATTCTAATATTGCACACTTTATTTTTATTCCCAACTGTCCTCTCTTTGCTCTATCCAGCAGACATGCTGTTATTTTAAGTGGAGTTGTGTCCTACATATTTTGTTTTCTAAAAGCTAAACTGGGTTTGAACACTTCTCCAGTAGTGAATGTGAATTTCCCGGAGGTTGACGCTTGGCTCGGCAGAAGCAGTCTTAACCTCAATCGATTCCCATTATCAGTGATGAGTCCCTGACCTGGAGTTTTCTTCTGTTCTCCATTCACAGATCCTTGTTTACACTACCAGGTTCGCCAGTTCGTTCTCCCCTGCCACCCCAGTTTCCCCACGATTCTTTCTCTTAGGTCCACTCTTGACTGACTTTAATCTTGCCTCTAAAAACTCCATAATAAGCTTTGCCCGTTCCTAGAACCTCTCTAAACATCGCATAATCATTTTACTCATTCCAATCAGACCTTTTCTGATAATTCCAGGTTAAATTTATTCTTGTCATATACAAAGTTGCTGTCTGAATCTCTAGGATTTTACACTTCAATGATTCCTTTAATGGCCCATCCATAGGTGTCGTTAGATCCTTGCCCTTTGCTGCTGTTCACGTTAGCTCCTCCACTTTAGCGTTTGTAGTATCTGGACCTTGAATTTATAACTTCCACTAGTCGCCTTTAGTATGATATGGTAATTGGCCGCGTGTCCTTAGAGAGGTACAGGAGTAAAGCTTTGACCCCTGAGAAGGAGCAGACACTCCTATGGATTCATTAGACAAAAAAACCGTTTAAACTTGGCCTCTTTTCAGCGTTGTGTAAAAACAGAACTGGGGTGATGTACCCTAGAAACACCATTCATATTCTAGTGTGATGGTCACCTCGGGTGATGGTGAAGACTTTGCGCTGGGAACATTTCCGTGGCACCACCTTTTTGGCTCCGATTTGACACGGGGAGAGCACCTGAAAGCAGAAAGCCCAAGGCAGCAGCGCCGGCCTTAAACAGAGGAGCAATTCCCGCTGCCGACGCTAGGTGGCGGTGTTGACCACGGACCGGCAGCTTCCTCTCCCCGCCCAGGCTCTGCAGCACCGGCAGACAAAAACAGACCAGAGAGCGGCTCGGGAGCGGCAGAGGGGCGCGCAGCCGGGCTGCTCGGGAGCTTGCAGAAGACCTTCGTTACCCCTGACAAGCACGGCTCCGCCTGGGAAGCTGCCTGCAAATGCCTGCAAGCCGGGAGGACGCTGTCTGCCTTTTGTGGAGAGGAATGGCGTGGAACGGGAGACCGAGCGGAGGCAGCCCCAGGCAAGTGATCTTCTTCCTTCTGTGCGTTTGCGTGTGGCAGAGCGGGGCACAAAGTCTCCGCTATTCTCTGGCGGAGGAGATGGAGAGGGACTCCTTTGTGGGCAATATTGCCCAGGACCTGGGGCTTGCTCCGAGCCAGCTGGCGGCTCGCAAGGCGCGCGTTGTGTCCGAGGGGAGCCAGCAGCTTTTCCGCCTGAACCCGAGCAGCGGAGTGCTGACGGCCAAGGAGTCTCTGGACCGAGAAGAGATCTGTCCACAGAGCGAGACCTGCACGCTCTTTTTTAAGGTGTTCCTTGACTACCCGTTGCAGCTGATCCGAGGTGAGGTGGAGGTTCTTGACGTGAACGACAACTCCCCCGTGTTCCCTAGTAAGGAGATGGTTTATGAGATCCCCGAAACCACATCTCCAGGTTTCCATTTCCCTATCGAAAGTGCCCAGGATGCTGATGTGGGTAGTAACGGCTTGCGGAACTATAGCCTCTCGTCGAACTCGCATTTATCCCTCGCCCTTCGTGCACAAAAAGATGGAGCTGTTTTTGCCGATCTCGTCTTAGAACGGCAGCTGGACCGAGAAGAGCAACCGGAGTTCAAGTTACTCCTCACCGCCACCGACGGAGGTTCACCACCCAGATCGGGCACGGCTCAGCTTCGTATCGTGGTGCTGGATGTCAATGACAACACTCCCACATTCACTCAGGAGGTCTACGACGTGCGGCTGGCCGAGAACAGCCCTCCGGGGCAGCTCGTGGTCAGAGTCGCGGCCACGGATCCTGATGAAAGATCCTACGGGAAAGTGCAGTACACTTTCGCCCAGGTATCAAAGGGGTCTCAACAGCTTTTCGATCTCAACTCTGACACTGGGGAGATTCGGGTGGCGGGCAAGCTGGACTTTGAAGAAATGAAAAAACACGAGATGATGGTGAAAGCTACAGACGGCGGAGGACTCTTTGCTCATTGCAAAGTGCAGGTAAAAGTCATGGACGTGAATGACAACGTCCCAGAGATAGCTCTGACCTCACACACTGCCTCCATTCCCGAGGACGCTCCGCCACGCACTATAGTGGCACTCTTCAGAGTTCGGGACCAGGACTCAGGTGACAACGGCAGAATTGAGTGCACCATCGAGGGTGACTTGCCTTTCACTCTAACACCCACATTCGATAATTACTACGAGCTGAGAACGAACGCGGCGCTGGACAGGGAGACGACGGCAGAGTATAACATCAGCATCCGAGCGACGGACTGGGGCCAGCGGCGCCTGAGCTCTGTGGAAAGGCTGTGGGTGCAGGTATCGGACGTGAACGACAACGCCCCCGCCTTCAGCCAGGAGCTGTACAGCCTGTGGGTGACGGAGAACAACAGGCCGCTGGTGCGCATCGGCAGCGTGGCGGCCAGGGACGCGGACGCGGGCAGCAACGCGCGCGTGCAGTACGCGCTGGTGCGCGAGGAGGGCCAGGAGCAGCCGTTGCTGTCGGTGAACTCGGAGAGCGGCGAGGTGTACGTGGTGCGGTCGCTGGACTACGAGCGTGTGCGCGCCTTGGAGGTGCGGGTGCGCGCCGTGGACGGCGGGTCGCCGGCGCTGAGCGCGCAGGCGGTGGTGCGCGTGGTGGTGCGCGACGAGAACGACAACGCGCCGGTGGTGCTGCACCCGGGCGGCGAGAGCGGCGCGGGCGAGCTGGTGCCGCGCTGGGCGCCGGCGGGCTACCTGGTGGCCAAGGTGGTGGCGGTGGACGCGGACGCGGGGCAGAACGCGTGGCTGTCGTACGAGCTGGCCAAGGCGACGGAGCCGGGGCTCTTCCGCCTCGGGCCGCACAGCGGCGAGCTGCGCACGGCGCGGGCCGTGGCCGAGCGGGACGCGGCCCGACACAGGCTCGTCGTGCTCGTGCGAGACCGCGGGCAGCCGCCGCGCTCGGCCAGCGCCACTCTCGCCATCGCCCTGCTCAACGACTTCTCCGAAGCCCAGGGGCGCCTGAGCCACGAGGCGCCGCCCGCCGAGCCCGACCACACGCTCACGCTCTACCTCATCGCCTGCCTGGCCTGCGTCTCCGCGCTCTTGCTGGCCACCGGCCTGGCCGCCCTGCTGATGAAGGTGCGGCGGGACAGGCGCAAACGCGCCGAGCCCTTGCCCACCTTCCCGACGGCTGTGGCCGACAGTGACGCGGGCTCCCTTCCCCGCAGCCTTGTTTACGACGTGTGCTTGGCCACCGGCACCCTGAGCAGTGACTTTCGTTTCCTCGGGCCCGTCTGGCCCTGCTTCCCTGCCGGGATTGCACCCGGCTCAGCCCTACAGCGGAGCTCAGTGTGTTCTCAAGGGGCAGCCAGCGTCGGTGAAGGAGGTGACTGTGCTGCACAGGTGAGGGACCAGAGCGGGCAGCGGCGACGGGGAAAGGGGTGAGGAGGCTGCGCGGTGTGGTGTTTCCTCTGTGGCACTAGGGCTCTCGATGTTGCAGTGTTTATGCTTAGTGATCCAGTGGGGCAGCAGGAGTGGAGAGTATAGAAGGCCTGCTCCTGCCTTGAGGGTGAGACTCATCTTCCTTCCACGTACTTTTTAACTCCACCCCTCTGCATCCTGCTCTATGTCCTGGGATAGTTTTTTGGTTGATTTTTGTTTTTTGTTTTTTCCTACCATAAAAGGAGTCATCTGAAACATGAGTAGCTGACAGTTAGGGTTATGGGTTTGTGAACCACTATCTTGTCCATGTACTGAGTAGAACTCGTAGGTATCCAGGGCAAGAACACCACTTCTTGTGAAACGTCCTCCTGTATCCAACTGCGCTGCATCTCCTGCACTGCTGTTTGTTACTGGTGCTCGGAGCTGCCACGTCAGGTTAAACAGTGAATTTCTGAGGTTTCAGAGATGGAACAGCTCTGCTCTTTGGGATGCATCCTCCTGGATGCAGCAGCTCTGCAAATGTGCTCCTATCCAGCATCACCCAGGACTATTAGGACAATGGTGCAAAGCAGCATCACATTGCTAATGTTGTACCTGCACTGCTGCAAGGATATTGTGTAGACTTCTGTCAAGGGTCATCCACGAGGGTGGTGGCAGCCCTGAACTCAAACTGCCTGACAAAGTGCTGGAAGACAGCCCGGTGGGTTCTGCTCTGATTAAATTGCTTTAGAATTTTGGAATTCTGTGGCTTCTATAAGCAGTATTGGTGATAATGTGTGATGGTTTGGGAGTTACCTGCCCTCCCACACTATGAAAATCACCCAGACTAGACTCAGCCGGCTGGAAGTTAAGGAATGAAGGTATATTTACAGCTCAGCGCAATATACAAGCAGTTATATACACAACAGACATGAATATTTACAGAAATATACAAGTTAAAGGTAATACAGAAACACAATTCCCCTCCCAGAAATCAGAGTCCCCAGGAGGGGCTCCCAACCACCCTTCCACCTTCTTTCCACCCCTCTACCTTACCTCAGGGTCTGGCTTACGTGCAAGGTGAGTTTGGAGGATCCGCAAGGGGGGTTAGAAGCAGAGTAATTAGCTGGGTTAGTCAGCAGAGAGGAGAAGAAGGCACAGCAGCTCCCAGAGAGAGAGCAAGACTCTCTCCATCTTATCTATATTTGTCCTTGTTTTTGTATGTCTCAGCAAGCCTATGAGTGAAGCAAACATCACCACTGTTTGTTTTTCACAGCCTATAATTGATTTTTTTGTTCATTAAAATATTCCAACTAGCCTCAAACCAGCACATAATGGCAACATCCTAATCCCTTCCTGATGCAGTCGTTTTTTCCTGGACAATACTAGCACTTCTCTTTCAAGTACTGCAGTGGTCTTAAAGTGAGACATGTCTGAGAGCTTCGTTATACTCTGACTCCACAAAAAGCATGAAGGAGACAAGAATTGAACAAGCTCTTGCTCTCCTCTTGATTTTAGTAGTTTCCAGAGATCCATTTGATACTTCACAACCCATCTCAAACCATAATAAAATGGCACTTGCTATCTGCCATTTGGAGATCTAATTATACTAGATTACTCTCTCTGACTCATTCAGGGTTCACAGGTGGATGCCTTTCTGATGTCCACAAGGGAGGATGGTTTCTGGCTTTAGAATTTCACCCATTTTGGTGAGAGACCCAGCATGTGGTCCAAACTTCTCTTTGGCTTTGGGTAGAGAAGTGTGGTGTCACACATGCAGTGTTGTCAGACATGCTCTCTGAGCTTCTTCCTGGTGCCTGCTAGCCTTTCATGGCCAAATTACCATCTCTCCTCTCTCTTTGTAGGCAAATTACCACCTCTCCTCTCTCTTTTCTGCAGGCTCCCCTCTCTGAAGACACAGGTCCCAGACCTGTTGAAGAAGCTTGTCCTGCAAACAGGGGGTTGGAGCTGAATGTCAGTTCTGACCAAAACCCTTGGCTCACCCATCAGTAAATGAGGAGAAAGATGAATTTGTCTGTCCCCAGTGGCTTACACCCTTACAGGGAAAAGAGAACAAAGAGACCAAACACCCACTAAAAAAGCACTGGAGAGGTACAAGTCTTCTCTGAGAGAGAGCAAGACTCCTCTTATTTTGAGTAGTATTTTATTCATGTAAGTATTTTACTATTGTGACATGGATGAAGGATGAGGACTGTTGCATGCTGATTACATTGAGACTTGATGCATGTTTGTGAAACTGTTCCTGCTTTGGAATTCTATGGGAAGCACTGAAAACTGGAAGCAGAACATGAAGGTAAATTTCTCTTGCATCCTATTTTCTGTGTTTTGGTTTTTGTATGGCTCTGTAACAGTGTCTTAATTTTCTGCAGTCTGGTCAATCCTAGGCAAACAGACCTTCAGCAGAATTCAGTGGTGCTTGCAGAGGAATTTCTTACTAACAGGCAGAAGCTGATTACATTAGAAACAGCTGAGACTGGCACCCATCTCCTGCTTGAGCAGGAGTTTACAGGTCCTCCTGATTCTACAGAGCAGGCTTTGACCACATCTAGTGAGATTTTTTTTTTTTTTTCATAACATGGAGTTGAAATTAACATTTCAGATTTTTAGTATAATGTCATAGATAATTAAAGTAGAGTTTGTAGTTTAGCAGCAAAATTGTCTAAAATCTTTGCAGTGATCTTGAGGCACTGTAGGGCATCAGGAAGCTTTCTATTTTCCTTTCATTATTCAGTATTGGTCTATAAAGTCATGTGATATTTCCTTGTAAGTGTGAAATGCCTGATAATGGGGTGGAAAAAATAATAAAACCTACTTAGATCTCCCTTGGCTGAGTGTGCTGTCTGTGAAATCACTTGTCACAGTCATTAAAGAGAAAATTGCCTCCAGAAAAGCAGGATTTCATGAACAAATCTGAGTCTTTGGAGTGGATTTTATGGAGAAGATGACAGAACACCCTGGAAACAGGCTGTTCTCATCAGTCACAGCAAGGCGGAAAGCTCTGAGCCTGAGAGATTGTGAATTAGGGCAACAATCTTGTTATGTTCCACAAATCTGTGATCCCTACTGCACTTCATGGACCTGCTCACTCTGGATGCTGGACATCTGTAACCACGTTCAGCTTGTTCATCTAAACTGCCTAAAAGCTTCAGGCACATGAAGAAATTTCTATTCTGGTCTCAGGCTAGACTGACAGTTTCATCCAGCTCACAGCAGCAGGAGATCATTCTGCAGCTACTCAGGATTACTTCTCATGGAGAATCCCCAGTTTCTGTGCTGTGACACCATGTCACAGCTGAACATCATGTCCAGAAGGATGCCGTGAGGGACAGTATCAAAAGCCTCATGAAAATCCAGAAAAACAACATCCACAACCTTCCTTTAATCCAGTGGGTAGATGGATATCAAAGCAGTTAAACAGGTCTTTTCCTTTCAGTAGTTCCCAGGATGTTCTTATTGTTTTCCCAGCTCTTCTTAATGTTTCCAGGATGTGAGGTCAGGCTAAGAGGACTGAAGTTCCCTGGGTCTTCTCCCACATGCTTCTTGTAAATTGGAAGAACGTTGGCTAGTTTCCAGTCAGCAGACTTCCCAGATATTTTGGCAGATGATGGAGAAGGTCCTGCTGTAACATCTGCTGGCACTTTCTGATGGGATTAATCCCATCAGAATCCATGGACTTGTGAACATTCAGACAGACAATAGAGCTGGTTCTGCACAATTTCAATGTTCACAAAGGGAAAGTCACTGTTCCCATACTCATGGTCCTCTGACAGTGCAATGGACAGCCAAAGGTCTATCAATACTATTTAAAGAGGGAGGAAAACAGAGTCTGGATACTTCCACTTCTTGACTGCCTTCAAGAAGCAACAGTCTAATATTTTCTTTGAACGTCCTCTTACTAATTACTTTTAAAACATTATTAATTTCAGTTCTGCCATCTTCCGGCAAGGCCTGGCCTTGCTGCCAGGGATTATACAAATTCTTTTTGCTCTGGAGCTAAAAGATAATGTTTTTAATGGAGTTGTATTGTTCCCTTTTTGTTTTCTAAGAGGTACAGTGGTCTCAAAAGCTTCTGTAGTACATTGAGAAGTGACTCTGCAGAAGCAGTCGAAATCTAAATTGGTTCCCATTACCGGTGATGAGTGCCTGATACTGAGGTTTTCATTTGGTCACCGTTTACAGATCCTGGTTGGTAATACCAGCTTCGCTGGTTCGTCCTCCCCAGCCACTCCTCCTCTCCTTCCGGTTCTGCCTCTTAGGTCCACTCTCGACTGACTTTAATCTTGCCTCTTAAAACTTCATAATAAACTTTGCCCGTTCCTAGAACTTTGCTAAGTATCTTGTAATCACTTTGCTCTTTCCAATCAGACCCTTTCTGATTACTCAAGATAAAATTTCTCCTTGTCCTTTACAAAATTTCCTTTTGAATCTCTATGATTTTACACTTCAATGGCTCCTTTAATGGCCCATCCGTCGGTGCCGATAGATTCGTACTCTTTCCTACTGCTCACGTTAGCTCCTCCACATAACCATTTGTAATATCTGAGGTTTTGTTTGACCTCTTTTAGTTGTCTTCCGTATGATATAGCAGTTGGCAGTGTGTCCTTACAGACGTTAAGCAGTTGAGGTTTGACCTCTGAGAAGGGATGGACACTCCTCTCAGTTTAGAACATAAAAACCGTTGAAATTACGCGTCTTTTTTTACTAGAAACAACATTACCATTCTCTTGTGGTAGTGAACTCTGGTGATGGTGAAGACTTTGCAATTGAAATGTTGACCTTTTGGCTCCACTCTGGCACGGAAAGAGCTGCTGAAAACAGAAAAGACCAAGACAGCAGCGCCCGCCCTAAAGAGAAGAGACATTCCCGCTGCGGACGCTAGGTGGCGCTGTTGACCACGGACCGGCAGCTTCCTCTCCCCGCCCCGGCTCTGCAGCACCGGCAGACAAAAACAGACCAGAGAGCTGCTCGGGAGCGGAAGGGGACCACGCAATTGGGGTGCTCGGGGATTTGCAGAAGTCTTTCCTGACAAACACGGATGTGCCCGGGACGTTGCTTGCAAATGCCGGCAAGCCGGGAGGACGCTGTCTGCCTTTTGTGGAGAGGAATGGCATGGAACGGGAGACGCAACGGAGGCAGCCCCAGGCAAGTGATCTTCTTCCTTCTGTGTGTTTGCGTCTGGCAGAGCGGGGCCGAAAGCCTCCGCTATTCTCTGGCGGAGGAAATGGAGAGGGAGTCCTTTGTGGGCAATATTGCCCAGGACCTGGGGCTTGCTCCGAGCCAGCTGGCGGCTCGCAAGGCGCGCGTTGTGTCCGAGGGGAGCCAGCAGCTTTTCCGCCTGAACCCGAGCAGCGGAGTGCTGACGGCCAAGGAGTCTCTGGACCGAGAGGAGATCTGTCCACAGAGAGAGACCTGCACACTCTTCTTTAAGGTGTTCCTTGACAACCCGTTGCAGCTGATCCGAGGTGAGGTGGAGGTTCTGGACGTGAATGACAATTCCCCTGTGTTCCCAAGTAAGGAGATGATTTTAAAGATTCTAGAAACGGCACCTTCTGGGTTCCGTTTGCCGCTGGAAAGAGCACAAGATAAGGATGAGGGCAGTAACGGTGTGCAGAACTACAGCCTCGGATTCGATTCGCATTTCTCCCTGGCTGTGAAATCAGGGAATGATGGAGAAAAATATCCAGTGCTCATTTTAGAGCACCAGCTGGACCGTGAAGAAAAGCCAGAGATTAATCTACTCCTGACAGCGACTGACGGGGGCTCCCCACCCATGTCAGCAACCGCTCAGGTTCGGATCGTGGTGCTGGATGCCAATGACAACATTCCCGTGTTTAGTAGGGAAGTCTACGAGGTACGCCTCGCTGAGAACAGCCCTCCGGGACACCTGATGGTCAGAGTCTCGGCCACAGATCTAGACGAAGGGTCCAATGGGAAAGTCCACTACACGTTCACAGAGACATCAAAGGGCTCCCAGCAGCTCTTCGACCTGAACCGTGAGACGGGGGAGATTCGACTGTCAGGCAAGCTGGACTTTGAAGAAATGAAAAAACACGAGATGATGGTGAAAGCCACAGACGGCGGAGAACTATTCTCGCACTGCAAAGTGCAGGTGGAGGTAGTGGACGTCAACGACAACGCTCCAGAGATACAGCTGACCTCACACACTGCCTCCATTCCCGAGGACGCTCCACCACGCACAGTGGTGGCTCTCTTCAGCGTCCGGGACCTGGACGCCGGCGACAACGGCAGAATAGAGTGCACCATCGAGGGGGACTTGCCTTTCACTCTCGTCCCCACCTTCGATAATTTCTACGAGCTGAGAACGAACGCGGCGCTGGACAGGGAGACGGCGTCAGAGTATAACATCAGCATCCGAGCGACGGACTGGGGCCAGCGGCGCCTGAGCTCTGTGGAAAGGCTGTGGGTGCAGGTATCGGACGTGAACGACAACGCCCCCGCCTTCAGCCAGGAGCTGTACAGCCTGTGGGTGACGGAGAACAACAGGCCGCTGGTGCGCATCGGCAGCGTGGCGGCCAGGGACGCGGACGCGGGCAGCAACGCGCGCGTGCAGTACGCGCTGGTGCGCGAGGAGGGCCAGGAGCAGCCGTTGCTGTCGGTGAACTCGGAGAGCGGCGAGGTGTACGTGGTGCGGTCGCTGGACTACGAGCGTGTGCGCGCCTTGGAGGTGCGGGTGCGCGCCGTGGACGGCGGGTCGCCGGCGCTGAGCGCGCAGGCGGTGGTGCGCGTGGTGGTGCGCGACGAGAACGACAACGCGCCGGTGGTGCTGCACCCGGGCGGCGAGAGCGGCGCGGGCGAGCTGGTGCCGCGCTGGGCGCCGGCGGGCTACCTGGTGGCCAAGGTGGTGGCGGTGGACGCGGACGCGGGGCAGAACGCGTGGCTGTCGTACGAGCTGGCCAAGGCGACGGAGCCGGGGCTCTTCCGCCTCGGGCCGCACAGCGGCGAGCTGCGCACGGCGCGGGCCGTGGCCGAGCGGGACGCGGCCCGACACAGGCTCGTCGTGCTCGTGCGAGACCGCGGGCAGCCGCCGCGCTCGGCCAGCGCCACCCTCGCCATTGCCCTGCTCAACGACTTCTCCGACGTCCAGGGCCGCCTGAGCCACGAGGCGCCGCCCGCCGAGCCCGACCACACGCTCACGCTCTACCTCATCGCCTGCCTGGCCTGCGTCTCCGCGCTCTTGCTGGCCACCGGCCTGGCCGCCCTGCTGATGAAGGTACGGCGGGACAGGCGTAAACGCGCCGAGCCCTTGCCCACCTTCCCGACGGTTGTTGCCGACAGCGACGCGGGCTCCCTTCCCCGCAGCCTTGTTTACGACGTGTGCTTGGCCACCGGCACCCTGAGCAGCGACTTTCGCTTCCTCGGACCCTTCTTGCCCTGCTTTCCCGCCGACGTGCCCCCTGGCGCTGCCCCACAGCGGAGCTCATTGTGCTCTCAAGAGCCGACCAACATCACTGAAGGAGGTGACTGTGCTGCACAGGTGAGAAAGTGGGAGGGGGCTGAGGGAACGGGGGAGCGTATAGAGGGTGTATGTCACGTATAGAGTTTACCCCCTGCCGCCTGAATTCTCGGCCGTGCAGAGTTAGTGTATGGGATCCAGTGGGACTGGAGAAGGGGAGGGTAGACAAGGGTTCTCAGAATGTCTGGAGGGAGCCTGCCCGGAGGGTGGGAATCAGCTCAGCCGCTCTCCAACTGCTTTTTAACCCCACCACTCTGCATCCAACTCAGCGTCGTTTCTTTTCACCTTAGATCAGTTCTTTGGTCTCACCACAAAGGAAGGTTGCTGAAACTTGAGAAAACCACAAATATATTTATCAACGTGTGAGCCATCTCAGTGTATTCTGTGCACACACTGCATAGAGCTCATAGAAATCCAGAGCAAGAATGAAACTGCTCTGTGACAGACATCCTCCCAGAGGCGGCAGCTCCAGCAATGTTGTAACCCTGTGTCAACCAGGACCAGGTTGGATAGGGGTGCAAAGCAATGCACATCGCTGAGGGTGTACTTGCACCACTGCTAGGAGACTGTGTGCTGCTGCCATGGGCCATTCATTCACAGTGGTGGTGGCAGTGCTGAAGTCAAGCTGCCAAAATGCTGCAGGCCACAACGATGAGGTTCTCTCCCATCAAATTCCTTTAGATATTTGTCTTCTCTAACCACTATTGGTGACACTGGCACCATCTCCTTCCTTTCCTGACCCAGTCAGGTGATCCTGCACCAAACTACAAATTCTGTTTCCAGTAGTGCTGAGATCATAGAGTCATGTCTGAGACCATTCCTATACTCTGGCTTTACAAAGGGCATTAGGAGATGGTCACTAAATCAGTTCCTCCTCTTCTCTTGGTTGTAGTAATTTCCAGGGATCCATTTGGCACTTCACCTGGGTCCAGCTGATGAACATACATGCAGATGAAGACCCACAAATGGTATTTCATGGTCACCCCACAACCCATCATGATCCATCATGAGGCAGGATTTGCTGTCTATCAGAAACAGGTTTCACTTAGAGGCTCTAGTGATAATAAATTCCCCTCTGTGACTCATAAAAGTTTTTCAGCAGTGCCTTTGGGATGTCTACAGTGGAGGACAGTTTGTGATTTTAGATTCCCCCAACTTAGGTCACAGACCCAGCAGCTAGTCTAACCTTGTCTTTGGTCATAGGCAGAGTAGATTGGTGTGACACACAGAGGGGTGTCAGACATGGCCTCTAAG
Organism: Ramphastos sulfuratus; assembly: GCA_013399055.1. NCBI lineage: Eukaryota > Metazoa > Chordata > Aves > Piciformes > Ramphastidae > Ramphastos > Ramphastos sulfuratus. The sequence goes on along the minus strand of WBNM01013006.1, from coordinate 69,282 downwards.
CTTCATTCTGATGCCTGATTATCTACAACACCAAATGACAGACTCTCCTGTCTCTCCTTTGCAGGGCAGAGCTCCCCTTTCTGAAGGCACAGGTCCCACACCTGCAGAAGAAGCTTGTCCTGCAAACTCTAGGGTAGAGCTAAGTGTCAGTTCTGACCCAAATCCTTGGCTCACCCATCAGTAAGTGAGAAGAAAGACAAGATTGTCTTCTCAGACTAATGTCACACAGAGAAAAGAGAATGAAGAAACCAAAAACCCACCAAAAAAGCACCAGTGAGGTAAAAGTCTTCTCTGAGAGAGAGATGAACCCCTCTCCTCTTGAGTAGTGCTTTATTCATGTAGATATTCTGTAATTGTGACATGGATGGAGGATCAGGACTGTGTTGCATGCTAATTACATTGAGACTGTATTTCCATTATTTTTCAGGTAGCTTTTTCCTACATCACATTTTCTGTGTATCTTGTCTTAACCAGAGGGCTTTGTAACAATGTCTTGATATTCAGCAGAATTCAGTAGTGCTTGCAAAGTCATTTCTTAATGATAGGCAGAAGCTGATTACCTTAGAAATAGCTGACACTGGCACATTTGCCCTCTTTGACCAGGAATGGACTTTGAGCAATGTGTGGTTTTTTGTTTCATAACGTGAAGTAGAAATGGACATTTCAAGATCTTTTTTTTTTTGTGTAAGACTGTTGCAGTAGCTGCTCTGCAGGATAAGAGCTTGCATGTACAGACTGCATGGGATTGAGAAATAGTCTCTAGCTGACCAATTACTCGTTGCAAAGAGCAAAACAATAACATCCCAAGAGAAAGCATTCTGCAGAAGCAACCCTCCTTGTGTCCTGTAACATTTCACTGGAAGCATGCTTTGGTTTATATATGTGGAGAAGTCATATTGGTTAAGGGATGATAAGAAAGAGAATATAAACAGCCACTCTGAGCAATAGAGAGGCTTGGGGAAGGAGATTTATGGATATAATGCTTGGGACTTCTACTGCTGCTGTTAGCTACTTTGTTAAGGGCTTTGAGGACTTCTTCTGTAAATGGGACTCTTAAGTTCTGTAATACTGGGAATTCTACAAGCTATAGTAAAGGTCTAGTGGGAAGACTTCTGAGGTTCTCTGCCCTCTGCATTTCTGGAATTCCATTATGCAGTGGGATTTGTACATTCATCACCCAACGGATCTCAGTTTCACAGAGATACTACTGCTACATCAGTCCCCCAAAACGGGGAGTAGGGAGGGCATTAAGATGTAAGACCTTAGAGACATTAAAGCATTGTTAGAGGTTTTGCACTAAAATAGACTACAAAGTTTGCAAGGAACGTAAGGCATTACAGAGTCTAAGACATCAAGAAGCTTTCTGTTTGCCTTTCATTACCCAGTAATGATCTATAAGTCATGTGATTTTCCTGTTGCTCACACATTTGTAAGTCAAATACTTGATGACTGAAACCAATAAATCTACTAGCATCTACCTTGTGTGAGTCTGCTGTCTTGAAGATCACTCCTCACAGATATTACTGAGGAAATATTCAGCATAAGGGCAGAATTTCGGAACAATTTCATTCATTTGTGCAGATTTTTTGCAAGAAAAATGAGAGTGAACTGGAAGCAGGTGACCCTCAGAAGCTTGAGTGAGGTGGAGAAGGCATTTCTGAGACAAGCTGAAGCCTGAGAGATGCTGCCCTCAACCTCTCTATGAGAGCTCCAGGACTGAGAGTTCATAAACTGGGGAACAATCTCACTCAATTCCATGAATGTGCCTCAAAATTCCTACAAGGTATGAGAACCACTGCTGTGATTCATGCACCAGCTCACTCTGGATGCTGGACACCTGCAACCATACAAAGCTCATTCAATTTAACAAACTAAAAGTATTTTCTTCATATATATAAACAGATCAAGATGTTATTGAGCAGTGAGATCATCCCTCAGCCTCCTTTTCTTCAAACTGGACAAACTCAAATCCTTAGCTGCACCTCCTGAGACATCCAGAACTTTCACTGAATTTGTTGCTCTCCTCTGAAAGCATTCTGGTACCTTTACACCATTTTTAAATTGAAGTGTCCAGGACTGCACAGACTACTCAAGGCACAGCAAAATAATCTTCATTGTTAACTGGATGGTTATGTTGTATTTGACGATCACCAGGATGTTGTTTGACCTCATCACTGCCAGGGCTCACCACTGACAAGTCTTGGACCAGCTTACAATCAGCTCCAGACTGATTTCTACAGGGCTGCTCCCCAGTCCCTCCTCTTCACATTGAGTCTTGTGCCCAGTGTTATGCCATCCCAGGTGCAGAATCCAGCATTTGGACTTGTTACTTTTCATGTCATTGATGATTCTTCAGTGCTCCAAGCTATTAAGATTCCTTTTCAAAGCCTCTTTTCCTTTAAGAGAGTCAACAGCACCTCCTACTTTGGTATCATCAGCAAAATCAACAACAGTACATTAAAACTCCTGCATCCAGATTATTGATACATGTATGGAACAGAACTGGTTATACAATGAGCCCTGAGGAACACCACCAGTGACTGGCTGCCAACCAGATATAGCCCTATTTACTACAATCCTTGAAGACCTCCACTTCAGACAGTCCTTCAATGGTTAAACCATGAACCTTCTTATCTCGCTGTCCGACATCATGTCCAGAAGGATGCTGTGAGGGAGAGTATCAAAAGCCTTATGAAAACCCAGAAAACAACATCCACAACATTCCTTTCATCCAATGGAATCAAACTAATTAAACAAGACTTTCCCCTTCAGTAGTTCCCAGAGTGGTCTTCTTAGTGATTTCAGGATGTGAGGTCAGGTTAAGAAGACTTAGAGTCTTCTCTCATGTGCTTGTTTTCCAATCAGCAGGGATCTCCCCACACCTCCCAAATGTAGATGATGGAGAAGATCCTGCTGTAACATCTGCTGGCACATTCCATACACCAGGATGAAAACCTTCAGGACCCATGGACTTGTTGGCACTCAGACAATAGAGCTGGTCCTGTACATTTTCACTCTCCACAACTGGAGAGTAGTCCTCTGACTCAGTGCAGTGAAGAGCCCAAGGTCTACCAGTATTATTTAAAGAATGAAGGGGAAAAGAATGAATGTCTCCATTTCTTGAGACTCTCCTAGTGACCATCCTCGAGAAGTAGCAGTCTTTAGATTTTCTATAGACTTCCTCTTCCATATGATTTTTAAAAGACCATGAAATCCAGCTCTGCCACCTTCCCTCAAGGCCCGACCTTGCTTCCAGAGATTACACAATTTATTTTCCTTTTGAGCTCCATGAGTTGTTCCCTGTTCAGCCAAGCTGAGCTTCTACCCCATTTGTTTGACACAGTGGAATTGCCTGATCATAGACTGGAACTGTACAAAGATGTGAAAACATGGCCATCGTCCTTGGGTGAATTGTAGATAATCTCCAGAAGTCACTTCAAAGGACTTTGAAGATAGATTCAAGATGGTTTTGGAAAAGGGCATTTAATTTTTGTCTATTTGTAGTTCCTGAACTCAGAAGCTTCTTGATGGAAGTGGAAAGTTGTGTCAGTATGAATTTGTATAACTCTGTAAGAGAATTTGCCTTCTCCTTTTTTTCTTTCCCTCTCTGCTCTGAGAACAGTGTCTAAGCCTTGTCTTACCTGTTCCCCTTCAGAAGGACTGTAATGGATTGTTTGAATGCAGGGAAACCTTCATGCTGTGTTCTGTGGCACTTCCAAAGTGTAACACTGGAAACTGGAATCCTCTTGTGTGTGAAATGAAGACAACACCTGAAGGCCTTGCATGGAGACAGTGGTCTTTGTAGAAATTTTGTTCCTGTGAAAGCTCTGTGAATGTTCTCAAAAGAGTGGGAAAATTTTTCTGCTGATGTCCCTTGGCTGTGGTAAGGATGAGCAGCTCCATTCCATCAGGTTGGAGATGAGGCTTATAGCAGATGATCAGGATAATCACAAGGAAAAGAGAATTGCTGCCAGGCCTCTGTGAGTCTTCTGAGCACTGGGATTTTTGTCCCCCTAAGACAGGTCTTGAGTGTTACAAGATCTCTGCAAAGCAGTGAGGTGGGAAAAGTGATATTTGCAACTCCCCCAATGGCTCCAGCTCCTGATGTCAAATGTAAAGATGTTATGGGAGAGCCCAAGAAGCCATGTCTGATAAATTGCCAGATTCAGACTGGACACTCATGCTTTTAAACTTCTGGTTGTGACTGGATTCCTTGTTAGACCCCAATGAGAAGTTCAGATCCTAAATTATTCCACACTTCATTTACTTCATGTTGTACTGGGCCCATCCCTCCTGTGAGAAAACACTCTCACTTGTTTCCCTGTGCTTTTACATGACGAGTTCATATGCCTGTCCATGCAACATGCAGACACCTTGTACAATCAGATTGTTTAGTAGCTCTTCTACGACGACTGGAGAAGCATCTTTAAGGATTTATCTACTCATGTGATTTCATCATGTCCCTGCCTAAGGCAGGGGGTTGGAACTAGATGATCTTTGATGTCCCTTCCAACCTTACCATTCTATGATCCTCCCATCTTAGTTGGAAGGCACCTGAATTTGGTCCCATTTATAGAACTGTTGAGGAAGACTCTCAGTACTTCCCCATTTAGACTAAGCAAAGGTTCAAGTGAAGTTCAGTTCAGTTTGCAACCTGAGGCCTCATCTCTCCAAACTCTCATGCTAAGCACAGTAAATCTCGCTGAGCTAAGGAAAACAAGATTCAATTCGACCTAGTTTAAAGCCATCATAAAATTCACTCTAACATTTGGCAATTAAACTATTTTAATCAGCCAAAGTCTTTCCTTTGTTTTATTCAACATCTCTGTGTGCATTTTCTGGAGCTCTCTGATGGCTTTTACAAGTGTAAGTCAATCTCTAGGGTCAGTGACGACTGTCTGACCACAGGAGTATTTTATCTGGTTTCAGTATGGATCCTGGTTCGCACTGACAGTCTGGATCCTCACCTTTCCCTTCCCCCTCTGTTTCCACACTGTCATTTCCCAGGTTCACTGCTGACCAAGTTTTATCCTATCTTTAACCATCTAATCATTACATTAGATGTTACCAAAACTCCCTCAAACATCTTTAGGAGGACGTTTTTCACACAGAGAGTGATTTGCCATTGGAATGGGCTGCCCTGGGAAGTGGTGTCACCATCCCTGGAGGTGTTCAAGAAAAGACTGGATGAGGCACTTAGTGCCATGGTCTAGTTGACTGGATAGGGCTTGGGGATAGGTTGGACTGGATGGATGATCTTGGGAGTCTCTTCCAACCTGGTTGATTCTATGATTCTATGATCCAGAAATCAGATTGCTCTTTCCTATCAGGTCCTTTCTGATCATTTATTTTTGTTGTTCCTTTGATTCTCCTTATCGTTAAGAATGTTTCTCAATTAACCTCTTGCATTAGGGGATTCTGGTTAGGACCCTTCGCTCTCCTCTTCCACCTGCAGTTACTCCTTTTAGATCCACTCTTGACTGATTTTAATCTTGATTCTATAAACCTCATAATAATCCTTCTCAATTATTAGAACCTGGCTAAACATCACTTAATCACTTGGCTCTTTCCAAGCAGAGCCTTTATGATAATCCAATATTACCTTCGTTTTGCCCATATCCTTTAGAAAGATTACGTTTTAACAACTTGGAGTTTACATTTGAATGGTTATTTTAATGGCCCATCCATCAGTATCGTTAGATCCCCGCTCTTTGGTATTGTCTGCGTTAAATCCTGATCGTTAGCGCTTATGTATGCGGGGCATCAATTTATGAGCTCTCCTGACCGTTTTGTTCCCTTTGGTATCAAACAGCAACTGATCGTGAATCCTTCCACAGGTACAGTAGTTCAGGTTTGACTTAGAGTACAGGGACCTTCAAAGTATTTCTCAGTTCAGGCGGTAACATCAGCGGAGAAAAGTCTGTGTATCTCCAGGCACGCAGGGTGTCATTTTCTCCTGTTCGGCTTCCGACATGTTTGATGAAAATGATCAAAAGCAACACAGCTAATCCTGGGTGCAAGGGTCAACAGGCGGCAAGGAAAGACACGGCCCTCAGTTCAGGAAAGGAAAGCATTTAAAGTCGGCTTCCTTTGAGAGACGTGTGATGTACTTTGTGAACAAAATCGAAATACGGTGATATATCCAAGAAACAGCACTTCCACTCCCGTGTGGTGGAGAGCTCAGGTGATGGTGAAGACTTTGCTTTGGGGATTTTTCCCGGACAGCAGACTTTTCACTCCCCTTCGCCACGGAGAGAACACAGAGAAGCAGCAAAGTCCAAGGAAGCGGCGCCGGCCAGAAGCAGAGGAATCATTCCCTCTGCCGACGCTAGGTGGCGGTGTTGACCACGGACCGGCAGCTTCCTCTCCCCGCCCCGGCTCTGCAGCACCGGCAGACAAAAACAGACCAGAGAGCTGCTCGGGAAAGAGCATAGAGGCAAGCAGCCGGGCTGCCCTTCACCTCCATCCCTAACAAACACTGCTCCGCCTGCGACCCTGCTTGCAAATGCCGGTAAGCCGGGAGGACGCTGTCTGCCTTTTGTGGAGAGGAATGGCGTGGAACGGGAGACGCAACGGAGGCAGCCCCAGGCAAGTGATCTTCTTCCTTCTGTGCGTTTGCGTGTGGCAGAGCGGGGCCGAAAGCCTCCGCTATTCGCTGGCGGAGGAGATGGAGAGGGACTCCTTTGTGGGCAATATTGCCCAGGACCTGGGGCTGGCTCCGAGCCAGCTGGCGGCTCGCAAGGCGCGCGTTGTGTCCGAGGGGAGCCAGCAGCTTTTCCGCCTGAACCCGAGCAGCGGAGTGCTGACGGCCAAGGAGTCTCTGAACCGAGAGGAGATCTGTCCACAGAGCGAGACCTGTACGCTTTTCTTTACGCTCTTCCTTGACAATCCATTGGAGCTGATCCGAGGGGAGGTGGAGGTTCTTGATGTGAACGACAATTCCCCCGTGTTCCCGGAGAAGAAGATGGTTTTAGAGATTCCAGAAACAACGCCTCCTGGGTTCAGATTCATTTTAGAAAGCGCCTGGGACAAGGATGTGGGCATTAACGGTTTGCAGAACTACAGCCTCGGGTCCAATTCGTATTTCTCTCTCGCTCTCGGAACCGGAAAAGATGGAATGAAATACCCAGAGCTCGTCTTAAATCAGCATCTGGACCGTGAAGAGCAGCCAAAAATTAATTTGCTCCTCGCAGCCACCGATGGAGGCTTGCCACCCAGGTCAGGGACTGCTTTGATAGACATAGTGGTGCTGGATGCCAATGACAACATGCCAGTCTTCAGCCGGGAGGTCTACGAAGTCCGCCTCGCTGAGAACAGCCCCCAGGGGCAGCTGGCGGTCAGAGTTGCCGCCACAGATCCCGACGACGGCTCATACGGAAAAGTGCAGTACACCTTCAGCAGGATATTGGAGGGGTCTCAGCATGTGTTTGACCTTGACCCTAATACGGGGGAGATTCGGGTGAAAGGAAAACTGGACTTTGAGGAAACGAAAAAACACGAAATGGTGGTAAAAGCCACCGACGGCGGGGGGTTGTTTACGCAGTGCAAAGTGCAGGTGGAAGTCGTGGACATCAACGACAACGCCCCGGACATACAGCTGACCTCACACACTGCCTCCATTCCCGAAGACGCTCCGCCACGCACCGTCGTGGCACTCTTTAGTGTGCGGGACGGAGACTCAGGTGACAACGGCAGAATAGAGTGCACCATCGAGGGGGACTTGCCCTTTACTCTCACACCCACCTTCGGGAATTTCTACGAGCTGAGAACAAACGCGGCGCTGGACAGGGAGACGACGGCAGAGTATAACATCAGCATCCGAGCGACGGACTGGGGCCAGCAGCGCCTGAGCTCTGTGGAAAGGCTGTGGGTGCAGGTGTGGGACGTGAACGACAACGCCCCCGCCTTCAGCCAGGAGCTGTACAGCCTGTGGGTGACGGAGAACAACAGGCCGCTGGTGCGCATCGGCAGCGTGGCGGCCAGGGACGCGGACGCGGGCAGCAACGCGCGCGTGCAGTACGCGCTGGTGCGCGAGGAGGGCCAGGAGCAGCCGTTGCTGTCGGTGAACTCGGAGAGCGGCGAGGTGTACGTGGTGCGGTCGCTGGACTACGAGCGTGTGCGCGCCTTGGAGGTGCGGGTGCGCGCCGTGGACGGCGGGTCGCCGGCGCTGAGCGCGCAGGCGGTGGTGCGCGTGGTGGTGCGCGACGAGAACGACAACGCGCCGGTGGTGCTGCACCCGGGCGGCGAGAGCGGCGCGGGCGAGCTGGTGCCGCGCTGGGCGCCGGCGGGCTACCTGGTGGCCAAGGTGGTGGCGGTGGACGCGGACGCGGGGCAGAACGCGTGGCTGTCGTACGAGCTGGCCAAGGCGACGGAGCCGGGGCTCTTCCGCCTCGGGCCGCACAGCGGCGAGCTGCGCACGGCGCGGGCCGTGGCCGAGCGGGACGCGGCCCGACACAGGCTCGTCGTGCTCGTGCGAGACCGCGGGCAGCCGCCGCGCTCGGCCAGCGCCACCCTCGCCATTGCCCTGCTCAACGACTTCTCCGACGTCCAGGGCCGCCTGAGCCACGAGGCGCCGCCCGCCGAGCCCGACCACACGCTCACGCTCTACCTCATCGCCTGCCTGGCCTGCGTCTCCGCGCTCTTGCTGGCCACCGGCCTGGCCGCCCTGCTGATGAAGGTGCGGCGGGACAGGCGCAAACGCGCCGAGCCCTTGCCCACCTTCCCGACAGCTGTGGCCGACAGTGACGCGGGTTCCCTGCCCCGCAGCCTGGTTTACGACGTGTGCTTGGCCACCGGCACCCTGAGCAGCGACTTTCGCTTCCTCGGACCCTTCTTGCCCTGCTTTCCCGCCGGTGTACCCCCTGGTGTCGCCCCACAGCGGAGTTCGGTGTGCTCTCAAGAGCCAACCAACGTCCTGGAAGGAGGCGACTGTGCTGCACAGGTGAGGAATCACAGTGAGTCAGGGCGGGGCGGGAGCAGGGACGGGACAACACGGGATCGGGTTTTCTCCCCTGGTGCTAGGTCTCTCGATGCTGCAGTGTTGGTGCAGAGTGATCCAATGGAACAGGTGGGTTGGAGGGTTATAGATGATCTCATAGTAGTAAGCCAGTGCCTGTTTGGAGAGTTGAGCACAGTTCATCTCTCCAAGTGCTTTTTAATTTGACCATCATTAAACAGCATTTCCTGTTTATGAAAAAGGGGATTCATGTGGGGCTCTTGCCATCCTAAAATGTGAAGGGTGGTTTCTGCCTTTCATTTTCCCATGTTGGTTCCTACTAATGATACTCACTTGCATCCCATACCCAAGTGACAACATCTCTCTCTTCTTTCTAGGCTCCCCTCTCCGAAGGCATGGGTCCCAGATCTGTGGAAGCAGCTTGTTCTGCAAACAAGGGGGTGGACCTAAGAGTCAGTTCTGATCAAAACCCTTGGCTCACCCTTCAGTAAGTGAGGAGAAAGACGAGCTTGTCTGTCCTCCCTGGCAAAGAGAATGAAGAAACCACCCCCACCCCCCCCCCAAATGCTACCAGAGAGGAAAAGGTCTTCTCTGAGAGTGACTAAACCCCCTCTCCTCTTAAGAAGTACTTTATTCGTGTAGGTGATTTGTAATTGTGACACGGATGGAAGATGAGGACTGTGTTGCATGCTACTTAGACCAAGACCTGGTGCATGGTTGCAAGAGTGCTACTGCTTTGTAGTGTAAATTCTGTCATTTAACACCTTTTTTGTGTATTTTGTCCTAAACCCAGTTTTAAAGTGATAAAAAAATTAATTCAACTATGAAACGGTTTTCTCCCCAAACGACCTTTATTTTGTTTTATTCATCGTACCTGATAATATTATAAACAGAATTTTATCTTTCCTTTTATCCTTATGTAAGAGTTAGACTGGTGTTGGACACAGCTGTGTCCATCTCCAGTCCATTGTGTGTGCATTTCCCAGAGTTCTCTGCTCGCTGTGCAGAAGCAGCTGCAGTGTCAGTCAATCCTCAGGGTAGATGATGAGTGTCTGACTCTGGGATTTTATCCAGTTTCTGGCACAGACCCTGACCCACACAGACAGGCTGCACCCAGGACTATTTGTTCTCCTCTCCCACCTCTGCTTCTTCACAGTTGTTCCTCTTAGACTCCCTTTTCAACAAGTTTGATCCTATCTCTAATCACCTAATCATAAACTCCGCGTATTCCCAGAATCTTTCTCAATCACCTCGAAATCAGTTTCCTCTCTCCTTTCTGATCCTTTCTTTTCATTGTTTGTTTGATTTAATGCATCATATAGAAACTTTCTGATTCATCCTCTAGGACGTTGCATGTGTATGATTCCTTTAATATCCTATCCATAGGTATCATTAGATACTTACTCTTTGCTATTGTCTCCATTAGCTCCTGCTTGTTAGCGTCTGAGTACCCGGAGGGTTAATTTATGACCTCTCTTACACGTTTCATTGCCCGTACACGAGTTCAAGTTTGACTTCTGACTACAAGAAACTTCGAATTATTTCTAACCTCGGGAGAGGAGAAAGGTCAGAGTACCTCCAAAACATGCAAGCAGATTGCAGTGTGACGATGTTTTTGTGTGGCTGGGAACATGTTATGGAAAAATGTAAGAGTGTGACATAGATTAACCTGGGTTTCAGGGCCAACAGGCGGCAGAGCGGGACACTTGCGTGAAGGGAAAGACTTTGTTTTTGAGATCTTTCCTGATATCACAAAGTTGATTCTGCCTCGGCTCGGAAAAAAACAGCTGAAAGCACAAAAAAAGCCCAAGACAGCAGCGCCGGGCAGAAACAGAACAGCCATTCCCGCTGCCGACGCTAGGTGGCGGTGTTGACCACGGACCGGCAGCTTCCTCTCCCCGCCCCGGCTCTGCAGCACCGGCAGACAAAAACAGACCAGAGTGCGGCTCGGGAAAGAGCATAGAGGCACTCAGCCGGGCTGCTCGGGAGCTTGCAGAAGCCCTTCTTCGCTACCTCTGACGAGCACGGCTCCACCTGGGAAGCTGCTTACAAATGCCGGTAAGCCGGGAGGACGCTGTCTGCCTTTTGTGGAGAGGAATGGCGTGGAACGGGAGACGGAGCCCAGGCAGCCCCAGGCAAGTGGTGATCTTCATTCTGTGTGTTTGTGTGTGGCAGAGCGGGGCAGAAAGCCTCCGCTATTCTCTGGCGGAGGAGATGGAGAGGGACTCCTTTGTGGGCAATATTGCCCAGGACCTGGGGCTGGCTCCGAGCCAGCTGGCGGCTCGCAAGGTGCGCGTTGTGTCCGAAGGGAGCCAGCAGCTTTTCCGCCTGAACCCGAGCAGCGGAGTGCTGACGGCCAAGGAGTCTCTGGACCGAGAGGAGATCTGTCCACAGAGAGAGACCTGCACTCTCTTCTTTAAGATACTCTTTGACAATCCTTTACAGATGGTCCGAGGCGAGGTGGAGGTTCTTGATGTCAACGACAACTCCCCCGTGTTCCCACAGAAGGAAATGATTTTAAAGATTCCTGAGACAACATCTCCCGGGTATCGTTTCCCTATCGAAAGTGCCCACGACAAAGACGTGGGCACCAATGGTTTGCAGAACTACAGCCTCGAATATAATTTACATTTCTCCCTCGATGTCGCAACAGAGGAAACTGGAGCAGAGCTAGTCCTAGAGCGTCCTCTGGACCGTGAAGAGCAGCGAGAGCTGACTTTACATCTTACCGCCACTGACGGAGGCTCGCCATCTAGGTCAGGCACGGCAAGGGTCCGGATCGTGGTGCTGGATGTCAATGACAACACCCCAAAGTTCAGCCAGAAGGTCTACGAAGTCCGTGTGGCTGAGAGCAGCCCCCCAGGGCAGCTCGTGGTTAGAGTCACAGCCACGGATCCTGACGAAGGGACCTATGGGAAAGTGCAATATGCTTTCACTCAGACATCAGAGCAGTTCCGACAGCTCTTCGATTTGAACCCTGACACGGGGGAGATTCGAGTGGCAGGCAGCTTGGACTTTGAAGAAATGAAAAAACACGAGATGATGGTGAAAGCCACTGACGGCGGGGAACTATTCTCGCAATGCAAAGTGCTGGTGGAAGTCACGGATGTGAACGACAATGCCCCGGAGATACAGCTGACCTCACACGCTGCCTCCATTCCCGAGGACGCTCCGCCGCGCACCGTCGTGGCACTCTTCAGTGTTCGGGACCGAGACTCAGGTGACAACGGCAGAACAGAGTGCACCATAGAAGGGGACTTGCCTTTCACACTCACCCCCACTTTCGATAATTACTACGAGCTGAGGACCAATGCGGCGCTGGACAGGGAGACGACGGCAGAGTATAACATCAGCATCCGAGCGACGGACTGGGGCCAGCGGCGCCTGAGCTCTGTGGAAAGGCTGTGGGTGGAGGTATCGGACGTGAACGACAACGCCCCCGCCTTCAGCCAGGAGCTGTACAGCCTGTGGGTGACGGAGAACAACAGGCCGCTGGTGCGCATCGGCAGCGTGGCGGCCAGGGACGCGGACGCGGGCAGCAACGCGCGCGTGCAGTACGCGCTGGTGCGCGAGGAGGGCCAGGAGCAGCCGTTGCTGTCGGTGAACTCGGAGAGCGGCGAGGTGTACGTGGTGCGGTCGCTGGACTACGAGCGTGTGCGCGCCTTGGAGGTGCGGGTGCGCGCCGTGGACGGCGGGTCGCCGGCGCTGAGCGCGCAGGCGGTGGTGCGCGTGGTGGTGCGCGACGAGAACGACAACGCGCCGGTGGTGCTGCACCCGGGCGGCGAGAGCGGCGCGGGCGAGCTGGTGCCGCGCTGGGCGCCGGCGGGCTACCTGGTGGCCAAGGTGGTGGCGGTGGACGCGGACGCGGGGCAGAACGCGTGGCTGTCGTACGAGCTGGCCAAGGCGACGGAGCCGGGGCTCTTCCGCCTCGGGCCGCACAGCGGCGAGCTGCGCACGGCGCGGGCCGTGGCCGAGCGGGACGCGGCCCGACACAGGCTCGTCGTGCTCGTGCGAGACCGCGGGCAGCCGCCGCGCTCGGCCAGCGCCACCCTCGCCATTGCCCTGCTCAACGACTTCTCCGACGTCCAGGGCCGCCTGAGCCACGAGGCGCCGCCCGCCGAGCCCGACCACACGCTCACGCTCTACCTCATCGCCTGCCTGGCCTGCGTCTCCGCGCTTTTCCTGGCCACCGGCCTGGCCGCCCTGCTGATGAAGCTGCGGCGGGACAGGCGCAAACGCGCCGAGCCCTTGCCCACCTTCCCGACGGCTGTCGCCGACAGTGACGCGGGCTCTCTGCCCCGCAGCCTGGTTTACGATGTGCGCTTGGCCACCGGCACCCTGAGCAGTGACTTTCGCTTCCTCGGACCCTTCTGGCCCTGCTTCCCAACAGGACTGGCCCCCGGCGCAGCCCCACAGAGGAGCTCGTTGTGCTCTGAAGAGTCGGCCAACATCGGTGAAGGAGGCAGCTGCGCTGCACAGGTGAGGAGCTATAACCAGCCAAGGTGAGGAATGCGCAAAGGCGGGGAGGCAGGGTGCAGCGTTTACACCCTAGCGCAGGATTCTCGGCCGTGCAGATATGGTGCACAGAAATCCAGTTGGAAAGGAGGAGGGGAGGGCAGAGAGGGTCAGAGAGCGGCTGGCGGAAGCCACCCAGTAGGGTCAGGCACAACTCATCTGCTCTCCAAGTGCCCTTTAACTCTACCCCTGTCCCGCTCTATGCCCTATTATCCGTAGTCAAAGGGTGTAAACTGAAACACGGGGAGATTATAAATGGGGATGTAGATTTTTTTGAGCCATCGCGGTGAATGGTGTTGATGCAAGGAGTAGAGCTCATAGAGTTACAGTGCAGGAACGACAACGCTCGTTGTGAAACATGCTCCCGAAGGCAGCGGCGACTGCAGGCACGATGGTGTTACTTCACTGACACCGTCCCAAGCACTGCTTTAGAGCCCTACTGCTCAGTGCTGTCAGAGGTTATGCAAGTTAGTGACAGTGGTATCTGCACTCAAGCTGTCTGAGAAGCTGTTGGAGGCCACGGCAGTGGGGTCCTCTACCATTATATTCTCTTCTAATAAATACTTGTAATAAATAACAGTCATTATTGGCCTGAAAAACAGGGTTATCCAACAACCCTGGTTAAAAGCAACATCCTCACCCAACAGCCTCAACTCTTCCCTGTCCTGCCATGAACTTGAAGTGACTCATATTCAACACGCCCTTTGCATTTACTGCTAATGAGGAATGGGTTTTATTTTGAGCTCTCACCGTCTTAAATTAGTCTCTCTGACTCAAGAAAACTTTGCAGGAGTGCCTTTTATGATGTCCACAGTAAAGGGTGGTTTCTGACTTTAGATTTTCACTGTTGATGCTATCTGAGGCCTGCTTATCTTCCACACCCAAATAACAACCTCTCCTCCTTCTTCTTTGCAGGCTCCCATTTCCAAAGACACAGCTCCCAGACCTGTCAAAGCAGCTTGCCCTCCAAACATAGGGGTGGACCTTAATGTCTCTTCTGATCAGAATTGTTGGCTCACCGACCAGTAAGTGAGGAGTAAGACAAGCTTCTCTGTCCTCACTGGCTAATGTCCTCAGAGAAAAGAGAATGAGGAGACCAAACAGCTACTAAGAAAGTACCATGGAGGTAGAAGTCCCCTCTGAGAGAGCAAAACCCTCTCTCATCTTGGGCACTACTTTATTCATGTAGGCATTTTGTAATTGTGACATGTGTTGCTTGCTGATTATACTGAGACTTGATGCATGTTTTTGAGACTGCTCCTGCTTCTGAATCTTAAGGGAAATACTGAAAACAGGAAGCAGATCTTCAAGGTAATGTTTTCTTACATTCTTGTGTTTTTTTTCTCTTATGCCTCTCTGTTAATGTTTTGATTTTCTGCAGTCTGGTCAACATTGGACAGAACTAGTGTTGCTTTCAAAGTTGTTCCTTAGTAACAGGTTTTCTGTGTTTAACTCATATGTGGGATTAAATTATAGCAGCTGCTCTATCACCCAGTGACCCCTTCCCAGCTGAGAAGGAGAATTTGTAAAAGGAGACTCACAGGTTAAAATGAAAACCAATTTAATGAAGCAACAAAACTGGTACCAACATCAATATTGAATATATAAAGTTATACTCAGCCCAGCAAAGATGCAATAGTCAGAATATACAGAGGAAGGCAGTTCTCAAGAGCAGCAGGAGGCTCCCTGACAGAGTATTTAATCGTTTAATCAGTCTTCAACTCATTGCTCTTTCTCATACCCACAGCAGCCTTTGTTGCTTTCATGGTGTGTATGCTAAAGAAGTTTAAGTGTGGACATGTGCTTTATGCTACTGGCAACCTGAACAGCAGCCTGGTATTGGAGCCTTGGCAGGGACCCTGCCCCATGTCTAGTGCTACAAAATCAGCCTCACAATGGGCTTGGGAACAGGTAGTCCAAGTTCCTGAAGCCCATCTTACTCAGCCTGCCACTATACCACTGCGGCCTGGGTAGTGGCACTGATGAACAAGTTTCCCTTGTAGCCCTGTCACTGCAGAGGACATGGCACAAGACAATGCTGGGATGCTCTGTCTGAAAGAGTTCAATAGTGTTTCCTTTTGCTAGCATGGAGTCAGCACAAGTAGAGGCTTTGTGCCTTAGAGGCGGAAGGGATCCAGGCTACAACATGTGGCAATGATTCTTCCAGAATAAATCTGCATTTGGAAACAGCATCACTGATCATGCTTAAATTTTAAGTCAGAATAAAGGTTGTCTTCACCAAAACAAAACCAAACAAATGAAACTGAAACTCACTCATTCAGGCAATAATGTGTGTCAGGTCTCTTACACCTGAGTTTGAAGTGCCTCAAGAGCAAGTTTAGTTCCAGGTGCTCCACCTACTTTCTTGTTTCACTTGCCCTCAGACAAGACCTCATATCTTGTGCTATGTGGTGCAATGATAAGTTCAGACAGACAAATCATCTGTTCACTGAAAGGCACAGAGCCCTCATTGCTGTTCAAGGAAGTTGTGACCATTGAATTAAAATAAGATGCAAGTGTGGGATTCCATATTCTCTGAGTTCTGGATGTCTCTGTCTGAGATGTGTGACCTCTGTGTGTTTTGACTTCTGGTCACTCTGTCCATACAGTCGTTGTGTGTCTGCACATGATGCAAAAAGGTTTCTTCATTAAGCAGGCAGTTGCTCATATCAAGCCATTGCAATGTCTCCAAACCCAGCTCAGCAGGGAAATTCTCTGACTCTCATTTTATTTAGGGAAGAGTAGCAAAATGCACAAGATCCTAATCCAGCCCATAAGCAAGGTTTTTTTTTTTTTTTCAGGCTAATTTCTGACCATTACCTTGAAATACAGCAGCATTAATGACATTGGGATGAGTTGTAACTGCACAGAGTTGAGAAAATATGTTCATTGTCTTTAGGTGCATTGTAAAGAAACTCCAAAAGTACCTTCAAAAAGCATTTTCCAAAGGTAGAATTGAAACAAACCTGGAGAAATGGCCATTAAGTTTGGTCTCATCTTTCTTGATCCTGAATTCAAAGGCTTATTGATGGGACTGGAAAGTTGTCTCAATATGATCTGCTGGGTCTGTGCTGGAGTATTTGCATTCTCCTTTTTGCCCTTTCTTCTGCTCTGAACTGTTTCTAAGCCTTGTCTTACTCGTTTCTCTTCAGAAGGACTGTCACCCCAGGTGTCATAACAGAGTGTTTGAATGCAGGTGTGTGGCATGAAATATTTGGAAACCCTCACGCTGTGTTGTGCTGCAGATCTGAAGTGTAACATTTGAAACTGGGATCCCCTTGTGTGTGAAAGTGAAATAAAGAGAACACCTGAAGGCCTTGTGTAGAGGCAGTGGTCTTTGTAGAGATGTTATTTCTGGGAAAGCTCTGTGAGTGTCCTGAAACAGGTTGGAATTCTTTTTCTTTTGTTGTCTCTCAGATGAGGTAAGAGTGAGTGGGTCCATGCCTACAGGTTGGTGGCCTGTAGTGCATTCAGAGCCATAACAGGAGTCCTGTGTGTACAAAGACCTCTCAAAGCATTAAGATAAAGGGAGTGACCTTTCCAGCACTCCCAAGAGCAAACTATTTTGATTCCAAATATTTTGGGGAGTGGATGGTTTAAAGACAACATGCATCTTCCCTTGGGTAAGTATTTGGGTGAGGCCTAGGAGCTGGGCAATTGGTGGATTAAATCTACTACCAAGGAGAAGATTCACTCTCAGGAAATCCAGAGGATTACAGATATCCTTTCTGCTAGGCCCTGATAAATATTTCAGTCCTGAAGACAGGCTTCTGCAGTGATGCTGGACAGAAGACCATTGGACATTGAAGAGTAAGTAATCTGCTGTCCAGTTAACCTGGGAAGGTACAGACCTGTGGTGTGTTGTTCCCTGATAGTTTGTGCTGTGTTGTGCTGCATAAATCCCTGAAGGATAAAATGAATAGTCTGCAGGAACCTGCAACTTGCTACTGGTGAAAAGGTCATCTGAGAACAAGAATTCCACGGGAAAACTTCATTTATTGTGGCACTAGAAACAAGGAATAGAATTGCTATCTTACAGGAAAGTCAAAAATCATTTGAATATCTGAAATGGGGTCTTCATGGCATACCGTGAGTGGCTGGAGTCCTGGGTGAATCTGCTCTGCTCTGGGTTCACACCTAAAGGAATATAGGACTCTCTATGCTTATCTGTTCCAACACTTGTAATAAATACAGTTGTGAATGCCATCTTAGAGGGTCAATGTAACTGAGTTGACAAGGAACTTGCACCTCTTGGTGTAAAACACCTCCTTTTTGGGTCATTCCAACTCAAAGGTCCAGATGAAGAGCAGGACAAGGGAGGTGATGCTCCTCCTTTACTCTGCTCTCGTCAGACCCCACCTGGAGTACTGTGTGCAGTTCTGGAGCCCCCAGCACAGAAAGGACATGGAACTGTTGGAGCAGGTCCAGAGGAGAGCCATGAAGATGATCAGAGGGCTGGAACAGCTCTGCTATAAGGACAGGCTGAGAGAGTTGGGGCTCTGCAGCCTGGAGAAGGCTTTGAGGAGACCTATAGTAGCCTTCCAGTATGTGAAGGGGGCTACAGGAAGGCTGGGGAGGGACTATTGACAAGGTCTTGCAATGACAGGACAAGGGGCAATGGGTTTAAACTGGAAGAGGGTAGATTTAACCTGGGTTTTAGAAAGAAGTTCTTTACGGTGAGGGTGGTGAGACACTGGCACAGGTTGCCCAGGGAGGTTGTGGCTGCTGCCTCCCTGGAGGTGTTCAAGGCCAGGTTGGACGAGGCCTTGAGTGATCTGTACTAGTGGGAGGTGTCCCTGCCTATGGCACGGCATTGGAACTAGATGATCCTTGAGGTCCCTTCCAACCTTACCATTCTATGATTCTATGATTCTGTGTCTGATGCAGTTTATAACTGGATGGTGTATTACATTTTTACATACTGTGAAGGGGTGGATATTGCTCCCTGTGTTGGAGAGCTCAAACACACACTGAGCTTTTCTGTGGAGCTCATTAGAGGTGCTATTTAAGAAGGGGAACTTTTTAGGCCATATAATAGGCATACTTCTCTGGGGCAGCTGGTCACCAATACAAGAGATATCAAGACTACAGGCAGCCTGGACTACATTGGTCATTCACTGGTGGTGTTCACAGTCCTGAAAGATATGGGTCAGACAAAGAGTGAAGTCAGAACTCTGAATCTTAAGAAAGCAAACCTTCAGCTATTGAAGGAGTTGGTCAATAGAACCAACTGCCCTCAGAGACAAGGAAGCAGAACAGAGCTAGCAGATCTTTAAGGATGCTTCCCACAGTGTAAGAGCCATTCCCCAGGTGTAATAAATCAGATGAAGAAAAGAAGAGACTGGCATGGCTGAATTGAGACCTAGTGGTCAAACTAAAGGGCGAAATGAACATGTAAACAGTGAATGCAGAGACAAATGTCTTGAGAAGATTCAAAGGACATTACCCTTATTGTGATGTGTAAGGATGGGTTAAGGAAGGCCAAGGTGTAGCTGGTGCTGAACTCAGCAAGGACCATAAAGAATAAGAGAAAAGGTTTCTACAGGTACATCAGTCTGAAAGTGTACCCTCCCAGATGAACGTGATTGGCAAGATGATAAAACGGACAAGGAGAAGGCTGAGGTACTCAATGATATTTTGCTTCCCTTGCGATCTCTCTTCCTACTCCTCTTGAGTGAACGGATTTCAAGGCAGGGTCTGAG
Organism: Ramphastos sulfuratus; assembly: GCA_013399055.1. Lineage (NCBI taxonomy): Eukaryota > Metazoa > Chordata > Aves > Piciformes > Ramphastidae > Ramphastos > Ramphastos sulfuratus. Next base: position 50,109 of record WBNM01013006.1, on the reverse strand, counting down.
GAAGCAAAGTCTCTCACACCATAAGATCTGAGACTACCTGAGGAATGTGAGCATGACAGCCAGCATGATTTCACCAAAGCATGACTTCACCAGCATGGCTTCGCCTTCCTTCCCAACCTAGTGGCCTTTCTGGATAGAGTGACTACGTCACTGGACAAGACACAAACTATGGATATCATCTATTTGGACTGCTGTATGGTCACCTCCCCTCTAAACTGGAAAGATAGGGATTTGAGGGATGGACTGTTCAGTGGATAAGGAAATTGCTGGATGGTCATATCTGCAGAGCAGTGGTCAACAGCTCGAGGCTCGGATGAAGATCATTGCTGAATGATGCCTCTCAGGGATCTGTATGGGGACCAGTACCATTTAATGTCATCACCAACAAGACAGTGAGATTGAGTGCTTCCTCAGCACATTTGCAGATGACATTGAGATGTGTGGTGTAGTTGATATGCCCAAGAGACAGAATGTCATCCAGAGAGACATGGATACATTTTGGGAAGCAGGCCCACACAAACTTTGTGGGATTCAACAAAGCCTAATCAAGTTCCTACACTTGGGCTGAGGTAACACAGGTGGGGAAATGAAAGGATTGAGAGCAGCCATATGAAGAAGGGTTTGGGAGTACTGGTTGATAAAAGATTGGACACAAATCCACAGTGAGTAATGGCAACCTAGAAAGTCATCTGTGTCTTGGTCTGCATCATCAGAAGTATAGACAGGTGGTCAAGGGACATGATTCTGTCCCTATACTTCGCACTACTGGGAACCCACCTGGAGCACTGCATCCAGCTGTGGAGTCCTCAATACAATAAAGACACAGAAATGTTGGAGTGGGTCCAGAGGTCACAAAAAATAATCAGAGGGGTGAAACAATTCTGCTGTGAAGAAACGCTGGAAGAGTTGAAGTTGTTCAGCCTGGAGAAAGCTCCAGGGAGACTTTATTGTGGCCTTTCAATACTTACAGGGGGCTTAGAGGAAAGATGCGGGCAGCATTTTTAATAAGGTTTCTAGTGACAGAGCAAAGGATGGTGGTTTTAAACTAAAAGACGAGAGATGTAAAGTAAATGCAAAGAGGAAACTTGTGTGGTGAAACACTGTCCTGGGTTATCCAGAAAGGTGGAGAATGCCCCATGCCTAATAAACCCATTCCAGGTCGGGTTGGACAGGGCTTTTAGCAACCTGATCTAGTCAAAGAGGCTCTCTGATCACTGCAGAAGGATTGGACTAGATGAACTTTGCAAGTCCCTTCTGACTCAAGCCGTTCTATGATTCTACGAAGAAGTGCGGTGACAGGACTTATCAGAGAGACACTTGAAGGCACAACGGTTCCCCAGCGTAGTTGACAGGGACGATCGTGAGCACGGGGCTGCCGGTGAAGCCGTTTTCCAGCATCAGAGGGCTGCAGATTCTTTCTGTGGCTGCGAGTGTCGCTGTCGGTTCACGATGGGCCAGCGGCCGGGCGGCGGCTTTCAGAATACCGGAGAGAAAAAGAAAGCCTGCGGCCCGATTCGAACCTGGCGGGCCGCGTTGGGAAGGATCCGAGCTGCTCGGAGGAACGAGAGGCATAAGGGTGGCAGGAGAAGCGTGGCGGCACCCTGACCCACAGATCGGCGCCGGCGAGAGGAGAGACGAGCAGGCGGCTGCTGCCGGGCTCCGCAATGGCGGAGAGAGGGAGGAGCTTGGGCCGGCGGGAATGGGCCCTGCTGTGCTGTGTCCTGCTATCGGCGTGGGAGGCGGCAAGGGGGGCAGCTGCGGTACTCAGTACCCAAAGAGACGCCAAAGGGCTCTTTCGTGGGCGACGTGGCTAAGGATCTGAGGCTGCAGATGACAACGTACTGAGACAGCGGCGTCCGCATTTTGGACAAAGGTAGGACACAGTATTTCTCACTGCACGGGAAAACGGGACACCTGGTGACAGCGGAGAGGATAGATAGAGAGCAGCTGTGCGACAGTGAGCAGCAATGATTGCTGCGTGCTGAGTGAAGAGGAGATCACGGACATTAACCACAACCCTCCTCGGTTCCAAGAGGCAGAAAAAGAAGTGAGAGTTAGCGAGACGACAGGTCGCGGTTTTCTCTGGCCAGGGCTCATGACACGGACGCGGGATCAAATTCTCTCCTCAGCTACGAGCTGAGCGGTGATGAGCACTTCTCGCTGGCCGTCCAGGCGGGCCCCGGCAGCTATCCCCGTCCCGAGCTGGTGCTGGCTAAGGCGCTAGACAGGGAAGGGACTGCGTTTCACGAACTGGTCCTGAGGGAGAGGGACGGCTGAGAGCCGTCCTGGACAGGCACGGTGAAGATCCGCGTGATAGTACTGGGCGTGAACGACAACGCACCCCTGTTTAGCCCCGAGGGGTACACAGTGCGTATGCCGGAGGACGTGTTCCTGGGCTCCTCCCTCGTCACCGTAACGGCCACCGACCCCGACGACGAGCTCTACAGGGAAATGAAATACTCATTTCAAACAGTTTCTGTGAAAGCCTCTCAGATTTTCCATTTGAACTCTAAGACGGGAGAAATTAAACTGTTGCGAAGCCTCGGCTTTGAAGAAGCTGGTTCCTAGGAACTGGATGTACAGCCAGAAGACGGTGAGGGCCTTTCTGACACGGCAAAAATCATGATCAGTGTGACAGATGACAATAATGTACCCGAGATTTCGGTTCGCACGACACTCAGCGAGGTCTATGAGGACGCCCACGCGGGAACGGTGGTAGCTCTTCTGCACGTGCAGGACCTGGACTCGGGGTACAACTGCCAGGTGCGGTATTCCCTGGACGCGGGAGTTCCATTCCGTCTGGAGAACTCATTTGAGGATTATTACCGAGTGGTGACGACGAGGCAGCTGGACTGGGAGGAAGTGTCGGAGTACATCGCAGTGAGGGCGGCCGACGGTGGGTCACCCCCGCTGTGGAGCAGCGAGGAGCTGGCGCTGCGAGTGCTGGGCGCTNACGGCCACGCTGACGGTGGTGCTGACCGAGAGCGTGGTCGAGATGCTCTCCGAAATGGACAGCACGGCGGAAGCANGCGCCGGTGTTCAGTGAAAAGAGCAACAGCGCCCGGCTGCCCTAGAACAACGCTGCGGGCGCGCTGGTGCTCACCGCGCAGGCGAGGGACGCGGACTAGGGGCAGAACGCGCGCATGCGCTACCGGCTGGGCGAGGGGCGGGTGCGGGGCGTGCCGCTGTCGTCCTACGTGTCGGTGCAGGCGGAGACGGGCGCGCTGTATGCGCTGCGCTCCTTCGACTACGAGGAGGTGCGCGAGGTGGGGCTGTGGGTGCTGGCGGAGGACGGCAGCTCCCCGGCGCTGAGCAGCAACGTGTCGGTGCGCATCGTGATCGTGGACGAGAACGACAACACACCACAGATACTGTATCCACCGGTGTCGGGCGTGGGGCAGGGCTGGTCGGGCGTGGAGCTGGCTCCGCGTTCGGCAGAGCCCGGGTCGCTGGTAGCCAAGGTGGTGGCGGTGGACGCGGACGCGGGTCAGAACGCGTGGCTGTCGTACGAGCTGGCCAAGGCGACGGAGCCGGGGCTGTTCCGCGTCGGGCTGCACAGCGGCGAGGTGCGCACTGCGCGCTTCCCGCTGGCCCGCGACGCTCCCCGGCAGAGCCTGGTGGTGCTGGTGAAGGATCACAGGCGGCCGGCGCTGTCTGCCACGGCCACGCTGACGGTGGTGCTGACCGAGAGCGTGGTCGAGATGCTCTCCGAAATGGACAGCACGGCGGAAGCAGTGCCAGGCGAGCCATCCGGCAGCCTGACGCGCTGGCTGGTGATGGCCGTGGCGGCTGTCTCCTGCCTCTTCCTCACCTTCTTGCTGCTGCTGCTGGCACTGCGATTGCGGCGCTGGCGCCGCTCGCAGCTTCCTCCACCGGCGAGTGGGGCTTTACGCGGCGTCCCGACCACGCGATTCGTGGGTACCGACGGCGTCCGCGCCTTTCTGCGCTCCTACTCGCAAGAGCTGTCTCTCACCGCAGGCTCATAGAAGAGCCAGCTCCGCTTGTAGCCGACCTGTTGCTCCGACATCCTCCCGGCCCACACACTGAAACACCGGGTGATCTAGTCCTCACGGGAGATCACACTGCCGAGAATGCTGACCAAGTCTCCCTTCAGGTACGTCGATTTTTAATTTTTTTTTTTTTTTTAAATATCCTTTTGTGAACGTTGTACATAGGATTCGTAGGGTACTCACAGACTTTCCAAAATGTCTGCAGCCTTGGAAATGACGTTTTGCAATCGTCACCAGTTCATGAATGTCAGCTCCTAAATGTGTGCTGAGTCTACTGTGTGTTTTGTGTGCCATCTTCTCTACCTACTGGGCAGCTGAACGTAAGTAGCTTTCTCCAAGACTACAAGGTTCTGTTACTGTGTCTTGAGACAGGACAAAGGGTGATGGATTAAAATTAAAGGACAGGAGATTCAGGCTAGTCAGAAGAAATGAATGAACGTTTCACACTGATTATGGCGAGACGCTGGTACAGGTTGCACAAAGAGGTGTTAGGTGTCCCATACCTGCAAGCATTCCATACAGGGCTCTGAGCAGACCGATCTACTTGAGGATGTCCCTCCATACTCTTGGGGAGTTGGACTAGACTGACCTTTAAGGATCCCTTCCAACCTAAACAGTTCTATGACTCCTCTTACCTAGGTCCCAGAATTTCATTGTCATCCACTGTGTCAGCTCTCGAATGAAGCTATAATTGGGCAACATCATAACCCGAAAACCAACACTCATGAAATCTCATGTTAAGTGGAAGTCTACCTTCAACAAACAAAATAATCAATCCCACTTAAGAACACTCAAAGTTCTAGAAATTCATTCTTACTTTATGCTGGGAAATTCCTCTGATATCTCAACGAGTCCTATCCTTCTGCTGGGTTTTGAGAGTAAAACTTTGGATTCGATACAAATGGATTTATCTATAGGTGTACGGACACAAATAACAGAGTATATTTAATATATTATAAAGAAAAATATTTTCACACAAAGTATGATTCATCACAGTCAGTTTACATTTGCCTAATTTCAGAATGTGAGTTAATCTGAGATTATAAAATATTGTACTCTTTGGTTTCTGCTTAATATTAGACCACGTTTATTCTGCCAAATATGCCATTCTATTCTGAAAGTACATCCACCAAACAGGCTGTCCCAGAAGCTGCTTGCCTTATTTTCTTTATTATGGACTGAACTGGGTTTTAAAACTTCAGGAATATAATTAATGGATAGTATTATGTTGTTTTATTGTTTATTATTCTGTTGCTTATGACACTGATACATTTTAATGTTGCACTAAACAAACATACAAGCTAAACCAAAACAAACTACTAGTGTCATATAAAAAATGACTGCTTTCAAGTCAAAGGAGAAAATCATAGTGTAAGGTTCCTGATGATGGTCCACATAGATATTTTTTGTGCTCATTTTAGCACAAAATATTGTGAGGTGTGCTTTTTGTGTGGTAGGAATGTAAACTGATTCAACCTTGTGGTCTTTACCCTTTTTTACTGCCATCTATCAGACATACACTCAAACGCTGTATGATACAGGCTGATTATTAACTGCAGGCTAATTCTTAACTGCATCCTCCTGGGACTTAGTTGTCCTATGTTGGCAGGCATGGATATAAGGGAGAAAAACAGATCCTGGAAGTAGGAAACATCAGTCTCCACATGAAAACAGTGATTTGAAGTGTGCTTCCACGCATGAAAATGTGCATCTGGGTTGGAACGGGCAGTTTTCACCATATAGGAAGCAGCGAACTGACCACAATATCTTTAATCTAATTTCTCCTGTCCCTACATAAATATTCACATAATTATTTAGAACTCTTAGATGCTCACATGCTTGTTTCCTTTCGACTCCTGAAATACCACAAACTCGAAATATCTTCTCCTTCTTATAGTTCATTCATTTGTGACTTTGAGTTGTATCTAGGTACAGATAGAGGAAAATACATTATCCTCCATTGTATGAATGTCTAAAGTTAGCAGGAAAAAGTATTTTTTCTAATAGCAACTAACTAAGAGCAGGAGGACGTCTTCACATTGGCATCTACAGAGACACGGTTTGGTGTATATACTAGACCTGCTCCTCCAGGTAGGTAGTGTGAAGAGTTTTCTAACCTTTCTTAGTCTCCATATAAGGACCTGTATTGATGCAATCTTCCTTAAGGTATATTTCTTGATTTTTTTTTTTTTTTTCCTTCACCATAAAGAAATAAGGATTTAATGTACAGGTGAGATACAAAGGTCATGAGGGATCTGTCTATTTTCTCTTAGTTGGTTCAAGCTGTCGACATTAGACAGAAAATATTCTTAAGGTTTGAGACTCTCTGCAGTAGCAACCAGTTTAGGAGATGAGGATGTGGTTTGTCAGAGATATGGGGGTAGAGGTGAGGAATAAATGGCACCAATACGATAATGCTGGATTCTGAATGATGAAAGAGATGCAATTTGGTAAGTCTAATGTGACCACTGTGGTTTTCTCAGTAGCTCAGACTCCCATCTTTGTTTGTCCAGCTTGTCCTTCAGAAATTGACAGTCAAAGCAGCAAGCTAAGTCCTAGCTCGAGATTTCCCAATCATGGAAAATATNAGCCCTCTGATCATCTTCGTGGCCCTCATCTGGACCTGCTCCAACAGTTCCATGTCTTTCCTTATGGAAAACCCACGATCTACGAGCAGTGTTTAAGTGTACCAGTCGTGCCGTTTCTCTCATGATGGTGAGGACATGTCAGCAAGAATAACCCAGCACCTAACCCTGGAGTCCACAAAGATCACTGTGAAGAAGAAACAGAGAATCTGAGCCTCATCCTGTGAGCAATGGAGGATGGTTTGTCCTGTAGAATACGTGCAAGTAAAAGAAATTTAGACAACCGGAATTCCTAGGTGCCAAATTTTCCGACCTCACACAGACAGCAGTTTAAGAATTTACACACCAGGACTTTCAGGCTGTTTTCCTTCCGGGTGCTGCAGTTCCAGGGATTGAACTCATGGTGTCACTGTTGGCCAAGGAGGAGAAACGGTTCCGCCCTCGCCTCCTCTCCAGCCCCGGCACCCGCGCAGTGCGGTTATCGCGGAGCAGAGCGGAGAGGAGAGCAGGAACTGCCGGAACTCAGCCTGTCTTCCAACCTGCAGCACGGATTTCACGGATTTTTGTCTCTCAATACTGATACAACTGCTCGGAAAGCCTAATTACAAATAATCTGCAGAATACGCTTCAGCAAAGCAGAGAATGGAGGTTTGGAGGGCAGGACAGGGCTGGGAAGCAGCCGGAAGAGTCGCGCTGTTCGCTCTGCTGCTGCCGGTGTGCTGCAGGGCGGTAGCGGAGCCGATCCGCTACTCCATCCCCGAGGAACTGGGCAGAGGCTCGCTGGTGGGCCCTCTGGCGTGGCACCTGGGGTTGAGCCCGGCGGAGCTGCCGGTACGCAAGCTGCGGATCGTCGCTGGTGACGAAATGAGATACTTCACTCTCAGCGAAGACAATACAAATCTGAGAGTAAACGAGAGAATAGACCGAGAAAGCATCTGCGGGGCCGTGTCACCCTGTGTTATTACTTTGGAGGCAGTCATAGAAAATCCTTTCAATATATTTCACGTGAGTGTTACCATCGAGGATATCAATGATAACGCGCCCCAGTTTGACAGAGAATTTGTTGACATAGAAATGATCGAGTCTACCCGTCCTGGAGCCAGGTTCCTGCTGGGCAGCGGAAGAGATCCTGACATTGGGACAAACGCATTACAAAACTACCAACTTACCCCCAACCCGCTCTTCTCTCTTGTAGTGAAGGAGAGTCCTGATGGGACGAAACACCCGGAATTAGTGCTGCAGAAAAGCTTAGACCGAGAAAAGCAGAGAAATTACCATTTGATACTGACGGCGTTGGATGGCGGGGATCCAGTCCGATCTGGGACAATCCAGATTAGAATTAACGTGACCGACGCAAATGACAACACGCCAGTATTCACCAAAGACATCTACAAGGTACAGCTGATGGAAAACCTTCCAGAGGGCTCCCTAGCTTTTCAGGTGAAAGCTACAGATAGCGACGAAGGCACAAATGCAGAAATTACCTACTCCTTCAGTGACATCGCAAATGGTGCTCGCCAGCTCTTCAGTCTGGACTCCAGGACAGGGGAGGTGAAGGTTACAGGCCCCTTAGATTATGAAGAAGGGAAACATTATGAAGCGACTGTTGAAGGCAGAGACGGGGGAGGACTGAGTGCTCAAGCCAAAGTGCACATTGACATTCTAGACGTGAACGACAATGCACCAACCATTTCCCTCCTGCCTATCTTGAACTCAATACCCGAAGACTCGGTTCCAAGTACCGTTGTAGCTGTGATCAACGTCCGTGATAGAGACTCGGGGGATAACGGAGCAGTGAGCTGTAACATCGACGGGGATTCGCCTTTTAAACTAGAATCTTCATCAGAGAACACCTATAAACTAATAACAGCCAGTGAGCTGGACAGAGAAACGATCCCTCACTACAATATCACCATCACTGCCAGGGACCGAGGCAGCCCTGCCCTGTCGAGCAGCGCGGCGCTAGTGCTGGAGGTGTCGGACGTGAACGACAACGCGCCGGTGTTCGAGGAGGAGGTCTACAGCGCGTACGTGGCCGAGAACAACGCGGCGGGAGCGCCGGTGCTGCGCGTACTGGCACGGGACGCAGACGCGGGC
>WBNM01013006.1:0-41362 GCA_013399055.1 Ramphastos sulfuratus | reverse complement strand
CTGCTCAGCCTGCTGCTGGCCCTGCTGGCGCGGCTGCGGAGGGCCGGGCCGCCCACCGTGCTGCGCTGCCTGAACGCGCAGCGCTTCTCTCTGGCCAGTGCCGCCTTCCCGGCCGACTTCTGCGAGGGCACCTTGCCCTACTCCTACAACCTGTGCGTGGCGCCAGGACGCGCCGTGACTGAGGTCGCGTGTCCGCCGCCACTTAGCCTGCCTTCCGAGGAGCTTCTCGGCGGGGAGTCCTGCGGGAAGCAGAGCCCGAGCAGCAGCAGCGCCGTCGCGGGAGACCAGCCCGCTCACCCCAACACGACACAGGTGGGTAAGCCCGAGCACTCTCCTTGTTCTTTTTGACACTCTCTGTGCCTCCGTCCTGTTTTCACTTGAATTATTGCCGAGTGATGTGGTTGCGTGTCTCTGTGAAGGAAGGAATGAAGGATGGAACGGGGTATCTCCTTTCCACTCAGTATACAGCTAGAGGTAGCTGTTTCTGATTCTTCGCTGATTGCAGGTTCAGTTTCAGCTGAGATCTTTTCTTCTTATCTTGTCTAGTTGTTTGGTTTTTTTTCTGTCCTAGGTGGTAGTTCACTCTTTTCTGACCGTATCTGACCATATGCAGGTGTGGATGATGAATGAGACTTCGAGAAAAATAAATAACCGCCTATTCATATTTCAGGACTTTTTTATTTCATGTTCCCAAAGCGAGGTGCTTCGACCTACTATATCACGTTGACAGATGAATTCAAACCAAAGGAATTCGTTTTCTGTCTCTTTCTGCAGTAATTGTTCTTGCCTCCTTAAAGGGTGAGTGTGTCGACAACGATGTGCTAAGACACTGACAGGAATTAATAATTTGAATGTGCACTTTTAGAAATGATCTGCAAATTTCAGGCCGAGCAGCCGCTCTTGTCTTCCGCACTCCTACAGTGTTGTTTTGGGTTTGAATGATTTTGTTGGGTTTTTTTAGTTGGTTGTTTTTGGGGGTTTGTGGGTTTTTTTGGTGAAAAGGCCTACTAAATCAGAATCAGAATATTCGGTGATTAGATGACATTGAAATCCTTCAGACCTTCATTTCAGACAAAAGAAAAGCCCGTTCCTAGTCATTCAAGCTATCGGACCATTCTTCTATTGTAAGTGTCTATAAACTATAAAGGGAAAAATTTATGTAGGCTCTTTAAAAAGTCACAACAGATGCTTTCTGCCTCCTGTGTAGTTGTGGTACAATCAGTCAGAAGGGGTCAAATTGACCACTTGTCAGAAACCAGTGAGTGTGGTAGAGAATGACGTTCGAGCAGTAGGGGAACCTCATCCTACATTGTGTTTTGGAGACTTGAACAGAAATGCCAGTCCCACCTCCCTAGGAGGTCTAAGGGCGTGGGGGGCTTAGACTCTCGATTTCACTTGACTGACCTTACCTTCGGCCTTTATTTTTTTACTATGATGGCTGTGTAGTTAATTTGAAGCATGTTCCGTATGAACTGCAGTATTCAAAACGAAGTTCCTACCTCTTAAGTTAATTAGCCTGATACCTCTGGCTTTACAGAGAAGGACCTGAATATCACTTTTAATATTTCAGAACCTCCTTTGTCTTTTTGCTCTTCTACCTATCCTTAAAATAAAACTGATATAAAAGGTCATTATATAGAGGAACTGAGTAAGACTCAATATTCTACACGTTGTCTTATGAAAAAGAAGTACTTTGGTTTATATGTATCACCATTNGATCTTTGAGGTCTCTTCCAACCTTGCTATACTGTGATACTGTGATTTTTCCCATCCTAAGGAAATAGAAGGCTGCATTAGAGGAAATAATGGATTGGAGAATAAACCACTACACAAAACAATAGGTCTCTATTTGAGGGAGTAATTTTATTGCTGTTAATTCCAGCAGCAATTTCTAGTGCTGGTCTGGATGTGGCTGTAAGACGCTTTTTGATCTGCAGGAGTGTGAGGCAAAAATAATTCAAGTGCGACTGCTGGGGAAAAAAAAAAAAAAAAAAAAAAAAAAAAAAAAAAAAAAAAAAAAAAAAAACCAAAAACCAAACCAAACAAAAAAAAGGCTCAATTCCTGGTACAGGTTGTGCTTTGGGACGCCTAAGACCCGTAACATTCTACAAATGTCATTATGAAAACTCAGTATTATATCATCATTTTAAAACAATAAAAGACCAATAAAAGCCATGAGTAAGGCATCTACAGGCAGCGCCGAGTGGCTGCAGTGCCTGAAGCAGGCTGCGGGCGCCGCTGTTGACCGAGGAGGAGCTAGAGGAAGCCAGAGCGCTGCAAGGAGCCCCGCCCGCTGCAGCCCGACTCGCTCGCTGGCTGTCTCGGACTCCGAGAGGGCTGTGAGCGTCCCTGCAGAGAGGAGTCGAGCTGCAGCGAGCCGGAGGGACCGGCGGGAGCGGAGAGCCGGAGCCAGAGACGGATCTCGATCTGTGCCGGCGGTGAGGCGGCCGAGATGTGCGCGGCGGGCAGGCTATGGGGCCAGTGGGCGCGGGTGCTGTTGTGCTGCGTCATGCTGTCGGCGTGGGAGGCGGCGTGCGGGCAGCTGCGCTACTCGGTGCCCGAGGAAATGCCCAAGGGCTCCTTCGTGGGCGACGTGGCCAAGGACCTGGGACTGCAGATGGCGACGTTCAGCGACGGAGGCATTAGACTTGCCTCGGAAGGTAGGACTCAACATTTCTCTCTGCTCGGGAAAACAGGCCATTTGGTGACAGCGGAGAGGATAGACAGAGAGCAGCAGTGCCGGCTGGTGGAGAAATGTGTGCTGCGATGTGAGCTGATAGTACAAGGGGAAATGAAAGTTTACGAAATCGAAGTGGAGATCAGGGACATTAACGACAACGCCCCCAGCTTTCGAGAGGCAGAAAAAGAACTGAGAGTGAGCGAGAGAACAGCTCCGGGTTCACGACTTCCTCTGCCTGAGGCTCACGACTCGGACGTGGGATCAAATTCTGTCCTGAGCTACGAGCTGAGCGGCGACGAGCTCTTCTCACTGGCAGTGCAGGCGGGGCCCGGTGGGGATCGGCGTCCAGAGCTAGTGTTGGCCAAGGCGCTGGACCGGGAGGAGACCGCGTTTCACGAGCTGGTCCTGAAGGCGAGGGACGGCGGAGAGCCGTCGAGGACAGGCACGGTGAGGATTCGCGTGGTGGTGCTTGACGCAAATGACAACTCACCTGTGTTCAGCCAGTCGGAATACAGGGTGCGTGTGCCGGAGGATGTGCCCGTGGGCTCCGCCCTCGTCACTGTCACGGCCACCGACTCTGACGAGGGAATGAACGGGCACGTGAAATACATTTTCAATAAAATTTCAGAACGAGCGTTAGAGCATTTCCAGCTTGACTCTGAGACAGGAGAAATATTTCTTAAGGACAAATTGGACTTTGAAGAGATCTCCTCACACGAATTTGAGGTGCAGGCACATGACGGAGGAGAGCTTTTCGACACAGCACAGGTCGTGGTAACTTTGACAGACGTCAATGACAACGTGCCCGAGATTTCTGTTAAGTCGGCATTGAACGAGATCTCTGAGGATGCCCCGTCAGGGACGGTAGTGGCCCTGCTGCACGTGCAGGACCGGGACTCAGAGGCCAATGGTCAGGTGCGATGCTCCCTGGAAGCGGGAGTCCCGTTCCGGCTACAGAGCACTCGCGGTAGCTACTACAGCGTGGTGACGACGAGGCAGCTCGACAGGGAGGAGGTGTCGGAGTACAACATCACAGTGAGGGCGGCCGACGGCGGGTCGCCGCCGCTGTGGAGCAGCAAGGTGCTGACGCTGCGAGTGCTGGACGTTAACGACAACGCGCCGGTGTTCAGTGAAAAGAGCTACAGCGCCCGGCTGCCTGAGAACAACGCGGCGGGCGCGCTGGTGCTGACGGTGCGGGCGATGGACGCGGANAGCGTGGCCGAGATGCTCTCCGAGATGGGCAGCACGGCGACGGAGGTGCCGGGCGAGCCATCCGGCAGCCTGACGCGCTGGCTGGTGCTGGCCGTGGCGGCTGTCTCCTTCCTCTTCCTCGTCTTCCTGCTGGTGCTGCTGGCATTGCGTCTGCGGCGGTGGCGCCGCTCGCAGCTTCCTCCGCCGGCGGGTGGGGCCTTGCGCGGCGTCCCGGCCACGCATTTCGTGGGTATCGACGGCGTCCGCGCCTTCCTGCGCTCCTACTCACACGAGGTCTCCCTCACCGCCGACTCCCGCAAGAGCCAGCTCCGCTTGTCGCCCGCCAGCTGCTCCTACACCCATACTCCCTGCCCGCCTCCGGACGAGCCCACCCCGCTCCTCAGGGAGGACCCTGTTGGTGCGCGCCCACACGACCCCGACCGTGTCCCGGTGAGTGCCTGTCTAAGGACCTAACTATATTTTCTCTCTCTCTCTCGACTTCTAGTTATTCTTTTCACACATTCTTTCATTAGCATTCCAAGTCTTCTGTGTCGTCAGATAGCCTTTTAATTACATTCTTGCAAATTACTAGGGTCTGCATTAGTGTCATGAGCAGACAAGTCTTTCATGTAGTTTCATTGTGTTCTATGTTCTCTATGAGAGAAATTCTGTGGGAAATATTTCTTTCAATGACGCTTCCCTGTTGTTTGAGCGTGTTGAAGCATTCTGCACAGACGCAGGGCACCTTGAACACTTCACTGATCTACACCTGGAAATGGTTGAAAGGTAAGTGTAAATGTTCCATTCCTCGTAGATTTTATGAGTCCCAGAGCTGTGTTCAGGTCCATATTTTGAGTCAGTAGCTGTAAACAATACTCTGATATCTCCAGTAGTCATCACATGTAATGCCTGTTACCTCAATTCTGGGGATCTGTGCCAAAGATCATTTCAGTCTTTGTCAAGTTTTGATTTAAATGCTGGCTTTGGCTTAAGAACCAAATGAACCTCATAAATTTAATATGTAGATTACATAACTTTCTTTGTGGATTGTTCAGTCCAACTTCTGTGACACCCATAGTCCACTATTTATTGCACACACTAATTCCAGGTTATGTGTATTGGCTGCTCTGGAGGCTATACTTGAACCACAGCAGGAGTCATATCATAGGCAGTTTTTATGCCATCTTGGGTATGCACCTCTTAGGGCCATCTGCGAGGCCATAGATAAGGGGAGTTATCTCTGCAGGGTTGGTAGGGACTGACATCAGAGATCTCCTTAATTCATGCCTCTCAAAGATTGCTTGTATGCGGGCTACATCTTGCACAGATGCTGTGAGAGCCAAGAAACATAAGAATCTCCTCTTTCCTATGGGTCCATGCAGCCAGCCCAGTACATAGCCTGTGCAGTTAATGAAAGATTGTCATTATCACTGAGCCCAGTGGTTAAAAACACTTCAGAACCCAAAGAGCCTCCTGCTTCCTTCTCACTCAATAGGATTTGATCTTCCCCTGTCTGCACTCACCACACACTCCAGTCTGGGATGGGAATACTGTGGATTTAGGAGACATGAGGACAGTAGATAAGCTTATCCCTCTTCTTCCACCTAAGACATGGGCACCTCCTTGGTAAGAGCTGTTCCTTCAACACACAGCTGAACTTTTGCTGCATTTCTATTACATATCTGTGCTATAGAAAAGATTTACATCTCTGACTTTATCAGGTGTTATCCAGGATTTAACTTGAGTTCAATCATTGGCAAGCCTGACACTGTTGTGTCTGTTGCTTTAATAAGTTAAACATTTTAATAATTTTAACTTTTTGAACCTGACTCACCACAAGTCCCTATTGGGGCACTGGAAAATGAGAGGCAAACATTAATTTTGTCAAATAGTTTCAGTAGAAGTCCTGGGCTCTGGAATAGGCAGATATCAGGATCTTACTTGTAAAGAGACAACATTATAACTCCCTGGAACATTGTGAAATAGAATTTCTTCCCAGTTGTAAGGAGACTTTATTTCAGGCCTTTGTTTCCTGGAAGGACATGATTCATTTTCCCCATTTCTGGATACTTCTTCATGCTTTTGAAACACTGAGTGTTGTTTTGCAGACTTGTCTTTGAAAACTCTAAGCCAGTGGAAGACAGAATTTTAGGTGTGAGGAGAATGAAGCAAAAGCCAAAAGAGAATGTGTTCTGCTTTCTCAGGAGACTGAGAAGGAGGCCAAAAAGAAGGACCTAGGTCTTCAAACCTGTGGGAGATGAGCAGGCCACAGAGCAGGGAAAATTCTGGGAGTTGATGTCTATTTCTTCTAAAGAGCTATGAAGTCCAGAATCAGACTTTATGGTGGCATTTGCAGTTTGAGACCTCAAAGATTTTGGGTTCCTCTCAGGGATGAATTTCAGTGCTCGTAATAAAGACTGAGATGCCTTCCTGATGAGTTTTTCTGATATAATTTTCTCTTGTAATGTTTCCTTGCATTACTTACATGATTTTCTCTTCTCTCTTTCCCTGGTCTTCTATGTATGAAGATTTAGTTATAATGATATATATCTTCATTTAGCAATGTGTCTTTCACTTAAGTTGCAGTTGGTGTGGAAGGCAGGAGATGTGAGGCAGTTGTGTTCTTGCTTTTTAATGGAGGAATAGCTGGAAATGTGACCTTAGGGGATGTTATATCTTTGTGGAACAGTTTGTGTGATGAAAGAATGGAGAAGATTCTGCCAGTGTGGCTAGACTGATGGCCCTTTTTCTGTTGCATTGTTATTCCTCTTTTACTTTGGTCATCTATAGTTTTTGTGGTTTTGAATACTTACTCTTGAGAATGGGTGTGAGAAGACAGATAGAGCTCTTTTCTTGCTGTGAATGTGGAGCATCATCCTTTTGTGATATGTTTTTGCCAGTTATGAGAGTCCGAAGGAAACTTGTGATTTATGTGGGGTTGGACAGCATTGATGTAGGTGTAGAACGTGTTACAACTCTGGTGTGAGACCTCCATTCTCCATCTATATCTGGTTGTAACATTTTGATGAAGAGTTCCATAAAAGCCATGATTATTTTTTCCCACTCTTGAACTTTCTTCAGCCTTTGATTCCTGGAAGGCCATCATTCATGTTTTCCATTTGCAGATTCTTG
The DNA here is from genome assembly GCA_013399055.1 of Ramphastos sulfuratus. NCBI lineage: Eukaryota > Metazoa > Chordata > Aves > Piciformes > Ramphastidae > Ramphastos > Ramphastos sulfuratus. The sequence continues at coordinate 34,359 of WBNM01013006.1, read as the reverse complement.
TTTTGCAGCTGAAATTGTTTGGTTTGGGATATTTTTTTGTGTTGGCGAGGGGGTTTTTTTGGGTTTGGTTGTTTGCTTGTTTGTTTCCTTTCCAGCAAGTACAGACTTGCTTTGGCAACCACATGAAGACAGTGTTATGTACAAGGAAAGTGAAACAGAAACAGAAGATAACATTGGATCTCTCATAACACCATATACTCAGATAAAATTCTTTGGTATAACATTTACACTTCACGTGGAGAGGAGCAAGCAATGAAATACACAGATTAACAAGAACTGATGAATTTGCAAAAACACACACCCCTACCATATAGTCCAAATTAAGATTTTAGTGCTTCACTTGACATTTCAGACCTTAGTGGCTTCCAGGTGCTGTAGCATATGAATTTTCAAGGCAGGATCTGTACATACCAGTAGCCCAGTATTTACCTCAGTAGGACAAGTTGGAGCTTCTGGTTTTGTTTATTAATCATAAAAAACGACAGAGATATTTGATCTTTTGCTTTACAACAAGGTGGAGAACACTTTCACACATAACTACCCATTGCATACTCCAAGTGTGTTATAAGCACCACACAAGATCAGTGATCTTTATTGCATTGCAGCAGTGACTTCTGATCTTCTCTGGAAAGCTCAGGAGCATAGTACAGACTGTGCAGTACTGCTGGCCAGCCCTAGCTACCTGTGAGTTGTTCTTATGTGTTTTACAACTACAAAACTACAGGGCCCTTTCCGTGATTTCCTACACTGCACAGTAGTGAGTAACCAGCCCCCTGTGGGTCAGTGCAAGGTATTTGGTTTGGCCTCCTTGCTTTAGTGAAGTGCTAGGAAGTTCTATTGTTTGTATTAAAGCCATTCTGTTCAGTTGAAGGAAACCTAATAGACTTTCAATGGCCCTTCAAGTTGCCCAGCTTGTATGCTGAAGCCTTACTGACTTTGCAGGTGCTCTGTGAATGAGCTTTTTCAGGCTGAATTGTGATAAAGCTTTTGAAAAACAGTTCCTACCCCAATGAGATCAGATAAAGGTCTTGAGATTGCATATTAAGTGTCAGAAAATGCTGGGGTTTTTTAATGTGATCATGCTGTCTTTAAGTGAGCTGGGCAGAGAATGAGATTTTTACTTAAAAGCTCCTGAAATCAAGAGATAGAAAAGTGTAACTGAGTCTTAGAGCAGGCTTCAGTTGTTGAAGTTTCATCCAAGAAGATTTCTCTGGAAGGAAGGGGAGTCGGTGTGAGGATGTGCATAGGGCAAAGAGTTTATACAGTTTTTCACTTCTTTTCTCTCTGCCACATATGTGCTGTGACATTGGGCTGAAGTCAGGTCCACTACCTTTAGGTTTCCTGTTTCTACATCAGTGGTAATTCTTGCTGTCAATCAGAATCAAATCTGATGTCTTGAGAGTATAATTACACCACTCTTTTGCATGGGCTTCAGAAAGGTATGTGCAAAATGAAATATCAGTAAAGTCTGAAAACACACCTGAGGAAAGCCCTTTACTGCACTGTCAGAGATGTAAAAATCATTACTTTCCACACCAAATCAGGACACAATCCCTAAAATATTTCAAAGGTCCTACTACTCCTTTAAAACTCTGCTGCACCTATAGAAAACTTTCAGACGCTAATATGAGTAGCGTTCCTGATAGTAACTAAGCAAGTCCTTCTGTGGTTCTGGATGTTAATAAACGTGAGATCCCAAAGCCGGCTGCAGCCCTTAAGCAGCACCCAGAACCCGATCCGCGGTGGTGACCAATGAGGCGGCTGCAGTGCCGTCGCAGCGCCTCCAGATGCCGCTGTTGCCCGACGCGAAGCCGCACTGGAGCCGTAGCCACAGACACCGCAGCGTACGGCCCCCTCAGGCTGCTCGCTCGCTCGGCGGCGTCCAGAGGGACCAGCGGTACGGGCAGCAGAGGCGAGAGGCAGCCCGGGGAGCAGAGGCGTTCGAGCCGGAGCCGAGATCGTTGCCTTTCGGCGGCTCCTACGCTTGAGACCGAGAGCGGCTGGAAGAGAGGAAATGCAGCGACAGGAGAGAGGAGTAAGGCGAGCGCTACCCACAATGGCGGGCAGGCATAGATCGAGCCCGAGTCAGGGGCGGCAGCGAGCAGCAGAGCGAGTGCTGCTGCTGACCATTGTGCTACTGGTTTTGTGCTGCCAGGCGGCGCCGGAGCCGATCCGCTACAACATCCCCGAGGAGCTGAGCAGGGGCTCGCTGGTGGGGCCGTTGGCGCGGGACCTGGGGCTGAGCCCAGCCGAGCTGCCGGCACGCAAGCTGCGCCTGAGCGCCGAGAAGCAATACTTCGGTGTGAGCGGGGACACTGGCAACTTGTACGTGAGCGAGAGGCTGGACCGGGAGGAGATGTGCGGCGAGACACCGACCTGCTCTATCAGCTTCGAGGCGCTGGTGCACAACCCACTCAATGTTTTCTACGTCGACGTGGCCATCCAGGATATCAACGACAATGCGCCGCGCTTCCTTCAAGACAATTTCCAGCTGGAAATCAACGAGTTGACTTCCCCGGGTGCCCACTTTTACTTGGGCGTGGCAGAAGATGCGGACGTGGGCAGCAATTCCTTGCAAGGCTACGAGCTGGAGACCAACAGCTACTTTGATGTAGAGGTAAAGGAGAAGCAGGACGGCAGCAGGTTCGCGGAGCTGGTGCTGCGCCGAGCCCTGGATCGGGAGAGTGAACAGAGCCTGCGACTGCTGCTGACTGCGCTGGACGGCGGAGACCCGCCCCGCAGCGGCACTGCCCAGCTCTACATCAACGTCACCGATGCTAACGACAACCCCCCAGTATTCACGCAGGACCGGTACCACGTGACCCTGCGGGAGGACGCGCCGGCAGGCTCGATGGTACTGAACGTCTCTGCCACCGACGTTGACGCCGGCACGAACGCACTCATTACCTACGGCTTCGGGAAAATGCCGGCTAAGGTGCTTCAGAAGTTCGCGTTGGACGCAGAGATAGGGATCATCAAGTTGCAGGAAGCGCTGGACTTTGAGGATACGCGCTCGTTCAGTTTGGCCGTGGAGGCAACGGACGGTGGGGGATTGAGGGCACACTGCGAAGTGGAGGTGGAAGTGCTGGACGTGAACGACAACGCACCGGAAGTGATATTGACGTCCGTGTCGAGCCCGGTGCCCGAAGATGCTCCGATCGGCACAGTAGTAGCCCTGGTGAAAGCGCGGGACCGCGATTCTGGAGACAATGGTCAGGTGCGGTGTGAGCTGTTGGGGGAGGCACCGCTGTCACTCGTGGCATCCTCGGGAGGCTCCTACAAGGTGGTGACGGCGAGCGTGCTGGACAGGGAGCAGGCAGCCGAGCATCGCGTGACGCTGGTAGCCAGGGACCGGGGCAGCCCGGCGCTGTCGAGCAGCGCTGAGCTAGTGCTGGAGGTGTCGGACGTGAACGACAACGCGCCGGTGTTCGAGGAGGAGGTCTACAGCGCGTACGTGGCCGAGAACAACGCGGCGGGAGAGCCGGTGCTGCGCGTGCTGGCACGGGACGCAGACGCGGGCGCCAACGGGCGCGTGAGCTACTGGCTGGAGGGCGGCAGCGCAGGCGAGGCGCCGCCGCCTGTGTCGGTGGAGTCGCAGAGCGGCACCGTGTATGCGCAGCGCTCCTTCGACTACGAGCAGTGCCGCGAGTTCGCGGTGGCGATAAGGGCTCAGGACGGCGGGGTGCCGGCGCGCAGCTCCACGGCCACGGTGCGCATCTTCGTGCTGGACCGCAATGACAACGCGCCGCGGGTGCTGTGGCCGACGGCAGCGGCGGCAGGAGCCGAAACGCCGCCCTTCGAGGTGGTGCCGCGCTCGGCAGAGGTCGGCTACCTGGTGGCCAAGGTGGTGGCGGTGGACGCGGACGCGGGGCGCAACGCGTGGCTGTCGTACGAGCTGCTGCAGGCGCCGGAGCCGGCGCTCTTCCTGCTGGGGCTGCACAGCGGCGAGGTGCGCACGGCGCGGGCCGTGTCGGAGCGCGACGCGGCCAAGCAGCGCCTCGTGGCCCTGGTGAAGGACCACGGGCAGCCGGCGCTGTCGGCCACGGCCACGCTGCACGTGGTGCTGGCCGAGAGCTTGCACGAGGCGCTGCCGGAGCTGAGCGAGCGCCCGCCGGCCGTCGACTCGCCGGCCGAGCTGCAGTTCTACCTGGTGCTGGCGCTGGCGCTGCTCTCGGCGCTCTTCCTGCTCAGCCTGCTGCTGGCCCTGCTGGCGCGGCTGCGGAGGGCCGGGCCGCCCACCGTGCTGCGCTGCCTGAACGCGCAGCGCTTCTCTCTGGCCAGTGCCGCCTTCCCTGCCGATTTCTGCGAGGGCACCTTGCCCTACTCCTACAACCTGTGCGTGACGCCAGGACGCGCCGTGACCGACTCCGCTTTTTTACCGCCTCCCAGCCTGCCCGCGGAGGAGCTTGTCGGCGGGAAGCAGAGCCCAGGCAGCAGCAGCGCCGTCGCGGGAGACCCGCCTGCCGACCCAGACAAGATACAGGTTGGTAAGACTGAGCCTTCTTCTTTTTGACGCTTTCTGTGCCTCTTTTCCCTTGACATGCGTAGTGTGTTTCTGGATTGCTGGTCCGTGTCTCTGTGAAGGGAGAAATGCAGGAAGGAACGGGGTGTCTCCCTTCCACTGAGACCGCACAGGTAGCAGGAGTACTTCTTGATTCTTCACTTTTCCCACGTCGAGTTAATTTGACTTTTTTACAGTGAACCCTCAGTGTAATTATTCTGCTTGAGAGACTTGGGTGAACATGGTGTACGCTTCATTTTGGCCATGAAAGAAGTTACAGCTAGTTCCTCTTAGATGAATATGCAAAATTTGTTTGCTGTGTGAGTCAGTAACGGTGAATTGGGTAAATTAATGCTCTGTGACGCAGTTGTGATAATGTATTGGACCCTAGTTGATGAAGTTTTTTTCATTCATGGTGTTATGTTTAGAAAACCAACCTGTTGATTTCCACAAGGAAATTTCCGTGTTTTCTCCATGAAAGAGGTCACATCATGTTCCTCCCTTCCCTCGTCTGCCGCGTGTCGGCCCAGTATTTGGAGAAGGCTGCTCAGAAACTAGCATTAGTAGCACAAACACATTATATGCAGGGGTGAGTTTTGCAGGTTCTTTTGTGCTTTCTTTTTCCTCGGGTGATAGTTCCGGTTTTTAAACCCTTCCTGTCTGCCTTTCGCACACATGTGAGGGTGCTGAATGAAATTGCAGTGAAGATAAAAGAATTCGGGTAGTGTATTTCAGAGACTTAGTTTTCATTCTCTTTTCCAAAGAGAACTGGGTCCCTCGCCCAGTTTTTGTTATAGTTGTTGCTCCTACCTCTAATCACTCTGATAACGACTCGTCAATGACAAGCAATTTACCAATGACAGCATTAGGCACATTGACAAACGATTCTGAGATCATGCTGAGCAACTCTACTTGTCCTCTTCCTAGCAAAGATCGTTTATTAACACCTTGTAATCCTTTTCACCTTGATTTCTAATAAAGAGAGCTCGTTAATTGTCCTTCAGGATGTCTAATTATTCGTTTAATTATAAATTTCTGTATAAGTGCAAACCCTCAAAATTTCTTATTTACAAAGTCATTGTAGGTGCTTCCTGCCTGCTGGGTAGTTGTGATACAATCATTGCAAAGTGACAATCAGCCTGATACGGAGATGCGTGGCAGAGAACGATTTTCGAGCAGCAGGGGAACCTCCTTCTGAGGCGTGTTCTCAGGAACACTTGGTCTTGTAGGGAGAGGTGCCAGAGACCGTGATGTGTGATAGTGATGTAGTTAATCTGAAATGTGTTCCGTGTGAACAGCAGTAGCTAAGTTCATGACGATTTGGTTAATGCGATAAGACTAGTATAAATTTAGACATCACATTAAGGAAAATAAATACGTTTTCTTACAGACGTCACCCTTAGGAAATCAATTATCCCGTGTACAGAAGTAATAAGAGTCTTTAAAGAAAAAAAAACCAACCAACCAACCAAACAAAAACAAAAAACAAACGGCTCAGACGAAAGCCGAAGAAGGAAGTCTCAGTTTGAGGGTGGGTTCATTGATGATTTGTTCTGTTGCCTGGTGGTGTGGGGGATTAATGTGTGAAGCTTTTGGATCTGCAGAAATGGGGTGAGGCAAAATTAATTCAAGCACGACTGCTCGAAAAACTGTGAAGGGGTGAAGGAAAAATGAGTTCAATCACGAGAGGTACAAAAAGCTGTGAAATTCGTCATGGAGATGTTGATATAAGGATGGTTGGATTCTCAACATCACATTGCGATAACGAGATCACCTATCAGCATTAAAAGCCATCTGCAGGCAGCGCCGTGTGGCTGCAGTGCCGGGAAGAGACTGCGGGCGCCGCTGTTGACCGAGCAGGAGCCAGATGGAAGCCGGAGAGCTGCAGGCAGCCCCGCCCGCCGCGGCCCGACTCACTCGCTGGCTGTCTCTGCGTCCGGGCGGGCCTGCGAGATTCTCTGCAGTGCAGAGCCGGGCCGAAGCGAGCCGGAAGACCCCGCGGTAGCGAGCGGCAGTGGGGAATCGGAGCCAGAAACGGATCTCGATCCCCGGCGGCTGTGCGGCGGCCGAGATGTACGCGGCCGGGAGACGCTGGAGCCGGCGGGAGCGGGGCCTGCTGTGCTGTGTTCTGCTGTCGGCGTGGCAGGCAGTGTTGGGACAGCTGCGTTACTCAGTCCCCGAGGAGATGCCCAAGGGCTCTTTTGTGGGCGACGTGGCCAAGGACTTGGGGCTGCAGATGACGGCAATCCGGGAGAATGGCATCCGCATCTTGGACAGAGGTAGGACGCAGTATTTCTCTCTGCACGGAAAGACGGGACACTTGGTCACGGCCGAGAGGATAGACAGAGAGCAGCTGTGCCGACTGGTGGAGAAATGCGTGTTGCGTTGTGAGCTGATAGTGGAGGGGGAAATGCAGGTGTACGGAGTAGAAGTGGAGATCACAGACATTAACGACAACGCGCCCAGCTTCAAGGATGTTGTCATGGAGGAGAAAATGAGCGAGATGACAGCCCCTGGGTCACGATTTCCTCTGGCCGAGGCTCATGACCCAGATTCAGGACTGAATTCCCTGCAGAGCTATGAGTTGAGTGGTGATGATCACTTCTCGCTGGCCGTGCAGGCGGGCCCTGGAGGAGATCGGCGACCCGAGCTGGTGCTGGCCAAGGCGCTGGACCGAGAAGAGGCAGCATTTCACGAGCTGGTGCTAAGGGCACAAGACGGCGGAGAGCCGTCGCGGACGGGCACAGCACGAATCCGCGTAGTGGTGCTGGACGCAAACGACAATGCACCAGTGTTCAGCCCGGCAGAATACACAGTGCATGTGCCTGAGGACATGCCCGTGGGTTCCACCCTCGTCACAGTCACGGCCACTGACGCCGATGAGGGGATGAACGGACACGTGAAATACTCACTGAAGAGAGCAACAGACATGGCATCAGAGATTTTCAAACTGAACTCTGACACTGGTGTGATCACACTAATGCAGAAATTGGACTTCGAGGAAGGTTACTCATATGAACTGGAAGTGCGGGCACGGGACGGCGGTGGCCTTTTGGACAAAGCCATAGTCACGATTGCAGTGACAGACGAGAATGACAACACACCCGAACTGATTATCTCCTCGGCCATGAATGAGATTTCTGAGAACGCCCCGTCAGGAACGGTGGTAGCCCTGCTGCACGTGCAGGACCGGGACTCGGGGGCCAACGGCCAGGTGCGGTGCTCCCTAGACGCGGGAGTCCCATTCAGGCTGGAGAAGTCATTTGAGGATTACTACCGAGTCGTTACAACGAGGCAGCTGGACCGGGAAATGGTGTCGGAGTACAACATCACAGTGAGGGCGGCCGACGGCGGGTCGCCGTCTCTGTGGAGCAGCAAGATGCTGGCCCTCAGGGTGCTGGACGTTAACGACAACGCGCCGGTGTTCAGTGAAAAGAGCTACAGCGCCCGGCTACCCGAGAACAACGCGGCGGGCGCGCTGATGCTGACGGTGCGGGCGAGGGACGCGGACTGGGGCCAGAACGCGCGCGTGCGCTACCGGCTGGGCGAGGGGCGCGTGCGGGGCGTGCCGCTGTCGTCCTACGTGTCGGTGCAGGCGGAGACGGGCGCGCTGTACGCGCTGCGCTCCTTCGACTACGAGGAGGTGCGGGAGGTGGGGCTGTGGGTACTGGCGGAGGACGGCGGCTCCCCGGCGCTGAGCAGCAACGTGTCGGTGCGCATCGTGATCGTGGACGGGAACGACAACGCACCACAGGTGCTTTACCCACCGGTGTCGGGGGCAGGGCAAGGTTGGTCGGGTGTGGAGCTGGCACCGCGGTCGGCAGAGCCCGGGTCGCTGGTAGGCAAGGTGGTGGCTGTGGACGCGGACGCGGGTCAGAACGCGTGGCTGTCGTACGAGCTGGCCAAGGCGACGGAGCCGGGGCTGTTCCGCGTCGGGCTGCACAGCGGCGAGGTGCGCACTGCGCGCTTCCCGCTGGCCCGCGACGCTCCCCGTCAGAGCCTGGTGGTGCTGGTGAAGGACCACGGGCAGCCGGCGCTGTCGGCCACGGCCACGCTGACGGTGGTGCTGGCCGAGAGCGTGGCCGAGATGCTCTCCGAGATGGACAGTACGGCGGCAGCATCGCCGGGCGACCCATCCGGCAGCCTGACGCGCTGGCTGGTGCTGGCCGTGGCGGCTGTCTCCTTCCTCTTCCTCGCCTTCCTGCTGCTGCTGCTGGCATTGCGCCTGAGGCGCTGGCGCCGCTCGCAGCTGCCTCCGCCAGTGGGCGGAGCCTTGCGCGGCGTCCCGGCCACGCACTTCGTGGGTATTGACGGCGTTCGCGCCTTCCTGCGCTCCTACTCGCACGAGATGTCTCTCACTGCCGACTCCCGCAAGAGCCAGCTCCACTTGTCACCTGAAAGTTGCTGTGACATCATGCAGGCCGCCCCGCAGCCCGCCGAGCCAGCCCCGCTGCTCGGGGACGACCCTGCCGGTGCCCACTCAAATGACCCCAACGCTGCTTCGGTGAGTGCCTATTCCAGACTTTCTCCCATATGCCTCCCTGCTGCTGTTACTGCTGTTCCTCTGCTTTCTCCCCATCTTGCTCTGGCTACTCCAAGGTAGGGTTTCTGACAGGAAAGGCAAATTTTCCTGCAGCACCACGCTGGAAATGTTGGCTCAGCGTGACAGTGATGAGGAAGGTAGGAGAAGTAGCAGGCTGCTATTGGGTGGATTTTGGCTAGAGTGGGGCTAAGGTTTTTTTAATCCCTTCTAAGGTTCTTATTATGTCCTTCAATTCATGTAAAACTGTTTTTACTGCCATAATGAGCTGTGCTGACAGGATGTGATGCATTGTTGTCTAGTGGATGTTTGCTTTATGAAGAGGGTCAGACACCTTTCTAACAGAAGAGATTGTGTTTGAATAGGTCATTAGAACCCACATATATGACTCACCTGCTCATGTTTTCTACTCTTCTCTGTCTCTCTCTTTCTCCCTGATGATATTCAATGCAATTATATGCTTTGGAATTTCCTCAAGCTTTGATCCTTTTGCATCGAGTGAAGAAATGGGGTGTGTAACAACTGCTCCCTTGAAGATGCCTTTGTATGTGTCGTGAAGGTGAAAGTGAGTTGTAAGAGTTTTAACTCTTTGAGGAAACGTGAATGGCTGCGTGTGAAGGGCTGCTGGAGGAAATGGGAGATGTGTTTTGTTGATTCATCACATCAGCTCTTACTGTCAATTTATTTAGCCAGATGTGATTGGTCTTGTTATGAGTTCCCTAAGGAGATCTTTTGATGGAGTCTCTTTGCAAATAATGAAAATTAATGATAGCAATGTGAGCATTGAAATGTTTGAGAAGAGTATGGAGAGTGCTGTGTGTGAGGAGGTACTGTAGAGGCATGGCATGTGTTCTGTCAATTCCCAAGGTGCATTGCTGTGGACTGCATAAAATGAGTCTTGAGGTGCATAGTGTCCAGCTTGGAATGTGACTGGCCAAGTTGTGGATTCTTAAGCATGGATTCCTGCTCTTAGTTCCTGAACATAAACCTACAGTTCATGTTAAGCCTTGAGTGTCATATATCTTCCAAGTTGACCAACATCCTGTAGTTGGATTAAAGTATTTTTGGGTTGATGCTTGGATGACTGTTTATTGGCACTGCATGCAGCTGATGCACAGAAGCTGCACCATCATAAGGCCAAGCTTGAGAAGGAGGCTCCTGAGAAGGTGTTTACACTTAGGGCTTTACAGCAGTGGCATATGAGCAAGACACAGAGTAAAAATAAATAATCATTGAGAGCCGATGACTATTTCTTTAGAGGAAGCCACTTACTATGTAGTCCAGAGTGAAACTACAGTTGCAATGAAGAGCAAGAAGTCTTCCCGGTGAGTTTCTCCGACACTTTCTCTTCTAATGCTTCCTTGCCTTGCTTGTCTGATTTCAGGTTTGGTTTTGTTTTCTTGGTTTCCTGTCTGTACTGGTTTGCTTGTAATTAGCAGCACAGCTTTGTTTAGCGGTGCATTGTGTATTACTGCCGGCGGGTGTGACAGGCAGCAGATGTGAGATTCTCTTTGTGTTTCGTGGTTGTTTAGAACAACAGATGTAACCATATTACTTTAGGAGAAGTGGCACCTCTGTGGAACAGGGCACGTGGCAAAAGAGGGGAGGAGAAGCCCTTAAGCCATTAGTCTGACGACCTTGTCTCTATTGGATGACTGCTCCTCTTTTATTTTGAATGTTTATCGTTCCCCTGTTTTAGAATCCTTCTGTTTCTTCTTGGGGTGTTGGCAAGTAGATAAATGTATCTCCCTTCTTGGTGTGACCACAGTGCTTTAGCCTCTCATGGTATGTTTTTGCCAATTATGAGAATGTCAGAAATAAACCTGCAGCATTGGAGACAAGACTCAGAGGAGATTGGCCTTGGTGGGGTGGATGACTTGATCTCTGGAGGTCCCTTCTAACCACTAAGGTTCTGTGATTCTGTGAGATCTATTAGAGTGGAGCAGGATGTAGAAGAGATGGTCTTCTATGTTCTTCTCATAGTTAACACACCCATGTTCCTCGTGAAGCAGCATGCAATTTGAGTGTCCTCAGTAAGTCTGGCCTAAAGAAATCTTATTTCACCTGACACTGATTTTTGAAGGTTTCTCTGACTTGCTTGTTATCATGAACTACAGTTTGACCTCAGGGTGTCTGCTCACATGGGAAATTTCATACCCGTGCCAGCTGTCTGAGTGCAGGGGTGTTTTGGTGTTTACAGCTGTAAAGAGGAAGGATTTCATAGCCATATGTGTCCTCCCAGAGACACACTTGTCTGCAGAGTAAGAATGGAGTGTTGGAGTCTATCTGCAGATGGTGATCAACAGCAACATTGCTATCTACAATGGTTTGAGGACACTCTTCAAGATGTTTTATGTGATGAGGTACTGCTGGAGATGTGGCTTGTACTTTGCCAATTCCCAGGATTTATAGCTGGCCCACAGAAAATGATTCTGTCTTGCTTTGCAATATCACTTTGTTCAGACTCCAGCTGGCCAAGTTGTGAGTTCCTCTCTTTCCAGTTGCATGATGATATCTGTGAACAGTAAGTATTTGGCATAGATGCAAACTTTGCACTGATGTGATGTATCTCCCAAGTTGCAGTTGTGCTGGAGAAAGATGATGTTGCCTTTGAGCAGATACTTGGATGATCTGGACTTTAATTGACCTCCATATTACTCATGGCCCTTTGAACCTTTGAGGGCTCTTCAAATTATATGGGATGAACAGACACATCTCTTTGCATGTGCTAATGTTGGATCCCTGGGCTCCAAGGAGTTGTGTGCACATTTTTCTTCAATGATGTCTGTCTGCAGAGGCAGCTTTCCTGTTGTGTGTTGTTTGGGCAGGGTGAAGAGCTCTGCCAGTATAGAGACAAGGCAGGTGAAAAGGTTGGCTGTGGTGTGGTATATAAACTTGACTTTTGCATCTTCCTTTTACCCAAGTTTATCCAAGTTGTTAGATAAGGCCTGCAGCTGTGGTTCTGTGCACTTTCCTTGCTTGATTATCAAAAGAAGTAACTGTGAGGAACTGTGTGAATGATCTGTGGGAGTGAGCCTTCTGAGAACTGTTCACCATCCAGATACCTTTCTTGTGTACCTACTAGAGTTGACAGATTCAGAAGTTTTAATCCACGATTTCTAGATCTTCCCTACTCTTGCCTTCATTCTTCTGTGTAGGTCTCAAGCTGGGCCTGATTGTGTCTGGTAACCTTGAATACATAAAGAAATGTCTTATAATTCTGTGCTTGGGTAGCAGTTTCCATCCAAACCTTGAAGATGTTCAGCTGCCAAGACAAAGACTTTGATATTCTTTTATTTCCTTAAGATATCCCTGACTGACAGACTCTTGTATCTTCGTCTGATACATACACACTATCTTTGGTGTTGTCTGTGGTGCAACTAAAGGCTGTGAATTCAGAGCAAAGAGAATTAGAGGCTAGCTTTGAATGAGGGAAGTAGATGGATCAATGTGATTTTTGTCTGAGCAATGGTTTGATTTTGCACCTGGTGCTAAGGCCTGTGCCATTCTTCACAGTTGTAATTAGATTTTCCTTCAGCCCTTGGTTTCTTGGAAAGTCATGGTTCATTTTTCCAGTGCTACTGCATTTGAACTCTTGAGTGTTGTTTTGCAGCAAATCTGTATTTTCCTTGGGAAGTCTAGAGCTATGTGAGTACAGTCTAAGATGGCCTAGCTTAAGAAAGAGGCCCATGAGAAGGTGTTTACATTTATGGCATCATATTTGCATGCAGGTCATCAGGCCACAGAATAGAAAAGTTTGCTGAGAAATGATGATCTCCTAAAATTGACACACACTGCTGCTATATCAACAAGAGCAAATTCTGCACCTGGGACAGAACAATCCTCACTAACAATATAGACTAGGGTGTGAAATCAGCCCTGTGGAAAAAGACTTGGGGATGCTGATGGACAAGAAGCTGGACATGAGCAGACAGTTGTGTGCTTGCAGCCCAGAAGGCCAATCACATCCAGGGCTGCATCAAAAAATGCACGACCAGCAAATTGAGTGAGATGATTCTGTTACTTTGCTCTGCTCTGGTGAGACCTCACCTAGAGTGCTGCATCTAGATCTGGAGCCCTCAGTACAGGAAGGACATGGACCTGATGGAGCAGGTCCAGAGGAGGGCCACAAAAATGATCAGGCAGTTGAAACACCTCTGCAATGATGAGCTGGGATTGTTCAGCCTGGAAAAGAGGAGGCTCCAAGGAGACCTAGTAGTGGCCTTCCAGTGCCTGAAGGGGACTTACAAGAAGGATGGGAAGGAGGCTGTCTACAAAGGCCTGTAGTGATTGGACAAGGGACAGTGGCTTCAGACTAAAGAAGAGCAGATTTAGATTGGATGTTAGAGACATGTTCTTTACCACGAGGGTAGTGGAACATCGAAAGAAGTTGCCCAGGGAGGTGATTTGTGCCCCATCTCTAGAGAAATTCAAGGTGAGGCTCAACAGGGCTCTGGACAACCTGATCAAGTTGAGGATGCCCCTGATTATTGCAGAGGGGGTTGGACTGGATGACCTGTGGAGGTCCCTTCCAACCCAGACCATTCTTATGATTCTATATGGTCCAGAGTGTACTTGAAACCACAGTGACTGGCAGGTCCTTTCAGAAACTCATTTCAACATCTGCAGTGAGGAATATGAAGACTTTCTGATGGGTTTGTCTGGCAACACTGAGTCTTTCAGTGGTTCTTTGTCTTCATGGTCCAATTTATTTCTTTTCATTGTTCCCTCTGGATGTAAATTTACTTTTAAGTAGTCACTAATCTTCCTTTGGTCACATATTGTTCATTTCTGTGTCTTGCTCATCCTACAGTTTTTGTGAAAGGCAGGAGATGTGAAGATATGTTTGTATTTAGGTTTTGGTATGGAGAGGAGACAAAAGTATGACTTTAAAAATAGTGACATCTCTGTGGAACAGTGCATGTGACAAAAGAGGGAAGGAGATTTCCTTATAGGCTGATCCTTTGATGTTAATCAGCCTCTGTTGCATCACCTCTCCTCTTCTGCATTTGACATTTCTCATTCCTGTGCTTTACAATTTTATTTCTTCACAGAAGCTTGTTGAGCAAATGTACATCCTTTCTTGCTGTGATCACAATGATTATACTCTTGTGACATAGCTTGTTCCAAATGTGAGGGTCAGAAGTTGTGTGGGGTTGGGAAGAAGACTAAAGAGATATATGATGGTGGTAGGTCTATAGAGGAAGAGATGGTCATTTCCCTGTTCATCATGGCTCTCCTTTAACCCCTCGGTTGTGGTGCAATGTAATTTCCCTTCCATCCTTTGTGTTTCTACTTCTTGCCTTCTGAGTGACCTGATCTAGAGACACATGCGTCTGCACATGCCACATAGGAGGACAAACTTGTCTTTAACAAGCTTATCTTCCAAATTTAATTAGTCTTCGGTTAGTAAATGCCAGACACAGAGGTAAATGCCCAGGACTCTTGTACTTCCATCATCATTTTATTAAGACCACCTGACTTCCTTTATTTATTTCTCTGCCACGAATATTTACTACTGACTGTTCTTTCCGACTCAAGAAGATGACCTGAAGCATCTGACATCAAATCTCTCTTCTAGACTTGCATTATATCAGTTCAGAAGCTTATAAAAGAAGAGACAGCGAAGCTGGATGCCTACAGCTCGGAATCCCAGTTCCCTACGGTGGCGGCTATCAGGCGGCTGCGATGCCATCGCGACGCCTCCAGGTGCCGCTGTTGCCCAACGTGGAGAGGAGATGGAGTCGGAACTGCAGCAGGAGCCGCCGCAGCTTCCGCCCACCGCGGGCTACTCTCTCGCTCGCCTCTTGCTAGAGAGGCGGGGGCACAGGCAGACAAGAGAGGCAAAGCCGTTAGCGGCACCGTCCGAACTGGGGCCGAGAATCGCTGTCCTTCGGAGGCCGACAGTGGAAGGAAGACGAGCATTGGTAGGAGGGACGACTGCGGCAAGCGCTGCCCACAATGTTGAGCAGGCAGAGCCCGAGCTCGAGCCAAAGCCGGAGTCAGAGTCCAGGGCGGCGGCGAGCAGCTGAGCGACTGCTGCTGCTGACCGCTGTCCTGCTAGGCTTGTGCTGCCGGGCGGAGCCGGAGCCGATCCGCTACACCATCCCCGAGGAGCTGAGCAGAGGCTCGCTGGTGGGGCCGCTGGCGCGGGACCTGGGGTTAAGCCCAACCGAGCTGCCGGCACGTAAACTGCGCCTGAGCGCCGAAAGGCAATATTTCGGCGTAAGCGGGGACACCGGCAACTTGTACGTGAGCGAGAGGCTGGACCGGGAGGAGATGTGCGGTGAGGCACCGATCTGTTTCGTCAGCTTCGAGGTTCTAGTACACAATCCCCTCAACGTTTTCCACGTCGAGGTGGCCATCCAGGATGTAAATGACAACGCGCCGCACTTCCTGCGGGACCATTTCCAGCTGGAAATCAATGAGTTGACTTCCCCTGGCACCCGCTTTTACTTGGGTACGGCCGAAGATGCGGACGTGGGCAGCAATTCCCTGCAGGGCTACGAGCTGGAGGCCAACAGGTATTTTGAGGTGGAGATGAAGGAGAGCGAGGACGGCAGCAAGTTCGCGGAGCTGGTGCTGCGCCAAGCCTTGGACCGGGAGAGTGAACAGAGCCTGCGTCTGGTGCTGACTGCGCTGGACGGCGGCGACCCGCCCCACAGCGGCACAGCCCAGCTCTACATCAACGTCACCGACGCCAACGACAACCCTCCCGTGTTCGCTCAGGACCGGTACCGCGTGAGCCTGAGAGAAGACGCGCCCCGGGGATCCATGGTTATGAACGTCTCTGCCACGGACGCTGATGCCGGCACGAACGCTCGCATTACCTACGGCTTCGGGGAAATGTCAGCTAAAGTACTTCAGAAATTTCTGGTAGATACAGAGAGTGGGACCATCACGCTGCAGGAAGCTCTGGACTTTGAGGACACACGCTCTCTCAGCCTGGCCGTAGAGGCAAGGGACGGGGGTGGTCTGGTGGCACACTGCAAGGTGGAGGTGGAAGTGCTGGACGTGAATGACAACGTGCCAGAAGTGATACTGACGTCCGTGTCTAGCCCGGTGCCGGAGGACGCTCCGATCGGCACAGTGGTGGCCCTAGTGAAAGTGCGGGACCGCGACTCCGGAGAGAACGGTCAGGTGCGGTGCGAGCTATTGGGAGATTCACCGCTGTCACTCGTGGCATCTTCGGGAGGCTCTTACAAGGTGGTAACGGTGAGCGCGCTGGATCGGGAGCAGGCAGCCGAGCACCGCGTGACGCTGGTAGCCAGGGACCGGGGCAGCCCGGCGCTGTCGAGCAGCACAGAGCTGGTGCTGGAGGTGTCGGACGTGAACGACAACGCGCCGGTGTTCGAGGAGGAGGTCTACAGCGCGTACGTGGCCGAGAACAACGCGGCGGGAGCGCCGGTGCTGCGCGTACTGGCACGGNCTGCTCTCGGCGCTCTTCCTGCTCAGCCTGCTGCTGGCCCTGCTGGCGCGGCTGCGGAGGGCCGGGCCGCCCACCGTGCTGCGCTGCCTGAACGCGCAGCGCTTCTCTCTGGCCAGTGCCGCCTTCCCTGCCGACTTCTGCGAGGGCACCTTGCCCTACTCCTACAACCTGTGCGTGGCACCAGGACGCGCCGTGACCGACTCCGCTTTTTTGCCGCCTCCCAGCCTGCCCGCGGAGGAGCTTGTCGGCGGGGAGTCCTGCGGGAAGCAGAGCCCGAACAGCAATGCCGACGCGGAAGACCCGCACGCTGCTTCCTCTGCATCGCAGGTCGGTAAGCCCGAGCCTTCTCCTTTTCTCTTTTCACCCTTTACGAGCCTTCTTGCTCTTTTGCCTTGAATTATTGCTGAGTGGTGTGGTTGAGGAGTACTGGCTCATGTCTCTGTGAAGGAAGGAATGAAGGAAGGAACGGGGTATCCTTTTTCCCCTCCGACCAGACAGGTACCGGCGGCACTTCTTCCATTGTCATAGGTATGGTTGAATGTTTTTGCTGCAACTCTCATTTGAGTTCTTCACAGTGAACGCTGTGAATAATCATTCTGCGTGAAGCACTTTGGAAAATGTGGTGTACGCTGGAGCGTACTCCCATTCTCCATGAAAGGCAAAGGAAGTTACGGCTTGTTCCTCCTAGATGAAAGTGTAGAATTTATTGGTTGCTTGAGTCAGTAGTAGTGAGAGCGATACATTAATAGCCCTGTGTGACGCTGCCGGGATAATGCTCAGACGTTTGTTGTCGAAGTCTTTTCATTCATGGTAGTTTTATTACCTAAGCTTTGTGCTTGAATCTCTTTGGTAGCTGGAGCCAAATCAGCTTTTTGGTTCCTTGTTTTCTCTGTAAAAGAAGAAGTTACCTGTTATCCTCTCTCCAGAATGTTTGCACACACACTTCCAAGTGCCGTTCAATCATTTAGAGAAGGCTGCTTCAGAAATCGCAGCATTAATGAAACGGATACATTTTAACCAGGCATGATTTTGAATGTTCTTTGTGCTTGCTTTCTTGCTTTCTTTTTCTCCTAGGTAGGAGTTCACGGTTTTTAGCCGTTCCTGATCTGCCTTTCACATACATGTGAAGGTGCTGAATCAGATTTCATCGAATAAGAGAGACAATTCTATCCGTATATTTCAGGAGCTCTTATTTCCCATTCCGTTTTCCCAAGGAGAGGTCCTTGGATCCGGTAGAATGTGTTGACAGGAGAATTCTAAATGGCCCGTCAGCTAATTTTTGCGTCTGCCCGTTTTACAGCTAGAGGCCCATTCTGATACTGACTCGACAACGACAAAATAGTTTGCTAATGACGACAATTAGGAATTTGAATGTGCACATTTACAAGTGATCCGGGCTTCAGGCTGAGCAGCTCTGGTTTTTTTTTCTGCTGTCCTACAGTGTTTCGGTGAAAAGGTGTCCTACTAAAGTGATGGTTCAATTATTAGATGAATAGTTTATTAACACTTTGCGGTGCTCCTTCATTTACGACAAAATGAACGCCAGCTCCTAGTCGTTCACATTGCAGAATTGTAAATATCTATAAATCCTGAAAAATTATATGGGCTGTTAAAAAAGGAAGTCAAGTCTCAAATTCTGCTAACTTTCTTATCTCAGTATTAGCTGCATCCATAATTGTTCCAACAGTTTAATGATATTGTTATTTCAGTGACTTCAATGAAACAAGGCATTACTGTCATCCAATTAAAAATTGATTTTGAGATCAGAGGAATATCGGGAGCATAAGCACAGAAAGATCAAACCATGTCGTATGGATGCAGTAGCCCCCGTGTTGCTTAAGAGTAGGCTACAGAATGGGAGCAGGCAGCTCAGATATACCTGGTTTTATTCTGGTTCCACTTACAGAGACATTTTACCTGCAGTTTGTGCATAGTTTAGCAGTTGTGTATTTCAGGGCCTCTTATTTCCCATTCTCTTTTCCCAAAGATTGGTCCTTGAATCTGGCAAATCACATTGACAGAGAGATCCTAAATGGAAGCATTCGGTCCCTCAGCCACTTTCTGAAGCAGTGGTGTCTGCCTCTAACAACTAGAGGCTCTACCCAGAATGATAATGACTCCGCAGCTACAAGCGATTTACTAATGACAGCAATTTGGCATTGTGGCCGTGCTCATTTACAAATGATCCACAGAGTGCATGTTGAACAGCTGTTCTCGTTTTCTACCTCTCTACGGTGTTTTGGTGAGAAGGTCTCCTACTGAAGCGAAGATTACACAATTAGATTAATAGTTGCCCTTCAACGTTCCTTGATTTCTGACAAAACGAAAGCCTGTCGTATGAATGCAATCACCACCGTATTGCAGGAGCAGGCTACAGAATGGAAGCAGTCAGGTCAGATGTACCTGGTTTTATTCTGATTGAACTTACAAAGCTATTTTCCCTGTAGTTTGTGCAGAGTCGAGCAGATAATTCTGGCCAGTGTCAGTGCAGATGCTTCCTGCCTCCTGGGTAGTTGTGGTATGATCATTACAAAGTGATTAAGTGACCAACAGCCTGAAAACAGGGCGGGGTGGCAGAGGATAATTTTAGGACAGGAGACGAAACTCCTCCTGGAGTGTCTTCGCCGGAAGGTCAGAGCTCTTGGCAGCAACCTTAGCAACCTCACCTCCTGCGGAGCTGTGCACTCCTTGGGGGGCTTAGATTTTCCTTTTCATATGAGTGACCTCAACTTTGACAGACTTGAAATGTCTAATCTCAGCCAGTGATGGTACTACAGTTAATTCGAAATGCGTTACGTGTGAAATACTGTATTTGATGCAAAGCTCCTGCAGCTTGAGTTAATGAGCCTGACTGAAATCTCCACTTCTCCGGGGGAGGGGGAGTATTTCAGAGACTGTTTTCTCTTTTTGTTCCTTGAACTCACTACTGAAAGATGATTCCTGTAAGAGATCATGTTGGAGATGGTGCTTTTGAGATTAGATCCGTATTATTTTGCATGTTGCGTTGGGAAAAATAAGTGTTTTACTTTACATATGTCTTCATTGGCAAGTTCCCGTGCGGTAGAAGTCACACATCGTTAAAGAAAAGCATGGGTTAGAGAGAAGTCATAGCAGGTGTGCTGGTTTAAGGCTAATTGGAATATTTTAATAGAGAAAATTATATTATAGGCTGTGAAAAGAAAACAATGGTGATGTCTACTTCACTCATAGGCTTGCTGTTATGCTTAAGAAAGAACCCAAAACAAAAGATAAGACAGTCGGGCTTGTCGCGGGCTCTGGGATACACTGTTTGGGGCTATCCTGCAACTTCTGGCTTCTTCTCTCCGACAAATTAATTTCACTAATCACTTTTCTTCTAACTCCTCCTCTGGCCGATCCTCAAAACCTTGGGGTAAGGTATAGGGGTGGGGAGGAGGTGGAAGGGTGGTTGGGAGCCCCTCCTGGGGTCTCTGATTTCTGGGAGGGGTGTTGTGTTTCTGTATTACCTTTACCTTGTATATTTCTGTAAATATTCCTGTATATAGTGTATATATCTGCTTGTATATTGTGCTGAGCTGTAAATACAGCTTCATCTAAAACTTCCAGCCGACTGAGTTTTAGCCTGGGTCATTTTTACAAAGTGTGGGGGGGCGGGGAACTCCCAAACCCACATCAGCAGGAAATCAGCGGTCACCATTTGAAGGAGGATCTATTAGTTGAGATGAGGGGAAATAATACAACTCTATACTGCACATTTTCCTGGGAGAAAGTAATTCAGCATACAATAAAAATCCATGTGGAATGCTTCGGTAATGGAAACAGGGGAGAGGGCTGGAACTGTTCAAAATGTTATATCAGGATAATATGTTGTATTGCCACTAAAACGCACCGGGAACGAAAGACAGAGGGTTGGGTAGCTGTAGTGCTGAGAAGAGGGAAGATAATGTGGCTGTGCAATTTTGATCTGCAGTGGAGGGAAAAGTAATTCAATCACGAGAGGTATAAAAGCTGTGGATATTGTGCTTTCGAACTGTTGAGGTCTGACTGGCAGGGTCATATTCAGATAAGAGAATCTGGTATCACCATTAAAAGCCAGGAGCAAGTCATCGGTGGGCAACGCCAGGTGGCTGCATTGTCGTCCTGTTTTCCTGAAGGGTGATGAAAAAGTAATTCAATCACGAGAAGTACCAAAAGCTGTGAAATTTGTGGTGGATATTGTGCTCTGCGACTTCTACGATAAGGCTGCCAGGGTTCTCAATATCGTACTGCAATAATGAGACCTCTTATCACCACTGAAAGCATTGAGCCCTGTGGCTGCAGTGCCGGTAGAAGGCTGCGGGCGCCGCTGTTGACCGAGGAGGAGGCAGAGGAAGACGGAGCGCTGCAGACAGCCCCGCCCGCTGCGGCCCGGCTCGCTCGCTGGCTGTCTCAGCGTCCGGCCGCGTTGCGAGCGTCTCCGCTGCTTCCAGCCCAGCTGCAGCGAGCCGGAGGGGACGGCGCCAGCGAGCGGCAGCGGCCCGCAGCGGGAAGTCGGAGCCAGAGGCAGATCTCGATCCCTGACAGCGGTGAGGCGGCCGAAATGTGCGCGGCCGGGAGGCTCCAGGGCCGGTGGGAGTGGGCCCTGCTGTGCTGCGTTCTGCTGTCGGTGTGGGAGGCGGCTTGGGGACAGCTGCGCTACTCGGTGCCCGAGGAGATGCCCAAGGGCTCGTTTGTGGGCGATGTGGCCAGGGACCTGGGGCTGCAGATGACAGCGTTTAGTGACAGCGGCTACCAGCTTCTCTCGGAAGGTAGGACGCAGTATTTCTCTCTGCACGGGAAGACAGGACATTTGGTGACGGCCGCGAGGATAGACAGAGAGCAACTTTGCGAAACTGAGCAGCAATGCGTGCTGCGGTGTGAGCTGATATTGGAGGGGGAAATGAAGGTTTATGAAATCACAGTGGAAATCACAGACATTAACGACAACGCCCCCATCTTCCGAGAGACAGAAAAAGAACTGAGAATCAGAGAGACGAAAGTCAAAGGATCTCGGTTTCACCTGGCCGAGGCTCACGATCCCGACTCGGGAACTAATTCCCTGCAGAGCTACGAGCTGAGTGGCGACGAGCATTTCTCGCTGGCCGTGCAGCCAGGACCCGGCGGCGATCGGCGTCCTGAGTTGGTGCTGGCCAAGGCACTGGACCGGGAGGAGGCGGCGTTTCACGATCTGGTGCTGAGGGCGAGGGACGGCGGAGAGCAGGCGCGGACGGGCACGACTCGGATCCACGTGGTCGTGCTGGACGCGAACGACAACGCGCCCGTGTTCAGCTCGGCGGAGTACAAAGTGCATGTGCCTGAGGACGTCCCCGTGGGTTCCACCCTCGTCACTGTCACAGCCACCGACGCCGACGAGGGGCTGAATGGGCACGTGAAATACTCATTAAATAAAATCACAGAGAAAGCCTCGAAGATTTTTCAGCTGAACGTCGAGACAGGAGCAATCACACTTAGTCGGAGCTTAGACTTTGAGCAGGGAAACTCCTACGAACTGGAAGTACAGGCAGATGACGACGGCGGACTTTCTGACACTGCGACAGTTGCGATCACAGTGACAGATGTCAATGACAACTCTCCGGAGATTTCCGTGCGCTCGTCATTGAGCGAGATCTCTGAGGACACCCCGCCGGGGACGGTGGTGGCCCTGTTACACGTACTGGACCGGGATTCGGGAGCCAACGGCCAAGTGCGGTGTTCCCTGGACCGTGGCGTTCCGTTCCGGCTTCGGAGTTCCCAGGGCAGCTACTACAGCGTGGAGACAACAAAGGAGCTGGACCGAGAGGAGGTGTCCGAGTACAACGTGACGGTGCGAGCGGCCGACGGCGGGTCGCCGCCGCGGTGGAGCAGCGCAGTGCTGACGCTGCAGGTGATGGACGTTAACGACAACGCACCGGTGTTCAGTGAAAAAAGCTACAGCGCCCGGCTACCCGAGAACAACGCGGCGGGCGCGCTGGTGCTGACGGTGCGGGCGATGGACGCGGACTGGGGACAGAACGCGCGCGTGCGTTACCGGCTGGGCGACGGGCTGGTGCGGGGCGTGCCGCTGTCGTCCTACGTGTCGGTGCAGGCGGAGACGGGCGCGCTGTACGCGCTGCGCTCTTTCGACTACGAGGAGGTGCGCGAGGTGGGGCTGTGGGTGCTGGCGGAGGACGGCGGCTCCCCGGCGCTGAGCAGCAACGTGTCGGTGCGGATCGTGATCGTGGACGAGAACGACAATGCACCACAGGTGCTGTACCCACCGCCGGCGCCCGTGTCAGGCGTCGGTGTCCGTGGCTGGTCGGGGTTGGAGCTGGCTCCGCGTTCGGCAGAGCCCGGGTCGCTGGTAGCCAAGGTGGTGGCGGTGGACGCGGACGCGGGTCAGAACGCGTGGCTGTCGTACGAGCTGGCCAAGGCGACGGAGCCGGGGCTGTTCCGCGTCGGGCTGCACAGCGGCGAGGTGCGCACTGCTCGCTTCCCGCTGGCCCGCGACGCTCCCCGTCAGAGCCTGGTGGTGCTGGTGAAGGACCACGGGCGGCCGGCGCTGTCTGCCACGGCCACGCTGCACGTGGTGCTGGCCGATAGCGTGGCCGAGATGTTGGCCGAAATGGGCAGCGCGGCTGCAGCAATGCCCGGCGAGCCATCCGGCAGCCTGACGCGCTGGCTGGTGCTGGCCGTGGCGGCCGTCTCCTTCCTCTTCCTCGCCTTCCTGCTGCTATTGCTGGCATTGCGCCTGCGGCACTGGCGCCGCTCGCAGCTTCCTCCGCCTGCAGGCGGGGCCTTGCGTGGCGTTCCGGCCACCCACTTCGTGGGTATTGACGGTGTCCGCGCCTTCCTGCGCTCTTACTCGCACGAGATGTCTCTCACTGCCGACTCCCGCAAGAGCCAGCTCCACTTGCCTCCCGCCAGCTGCTGCGACACTCTCCCGGCCCGCCCACCGCCCGACGAGCCCGCCCCACTGCTTGGAGAAGACCCTGCTGGAGCCCGCCTACTCGACGCCGACGCCGCCCAGGTGAGTGCTTCCTCCTGCCTTTGCCCTCTTCCCAACATGCTTTGGCTGCATCCTGACCCGAAAGACAAAGATTTTTGCAGTACCTCTTTAGCTGCTGCCGGTAGGTGATCGTAGCAGCTTAGTGTGACAGTTTTTGTGGGAGGCAGAAACATTGTCAGGCTGTTGTTGGCTTGAGTTTGGTTAGAACTCTTCCTTTTGCCTTTATCCGTGCCTAGTCTTCTCCTATTGTGTCCTCAGATTCTTGTAATACCAGTTCTCTTGTCGGTTTGAGCTCTTCTGAAGCAATGTGTTGCATTGCTAGTCAGTGGATATTTGCCTTTGTATGTGTTGTTAAGATGAAAGAATATCGTGAGATTTCTAACTCTTAGAGGAAACATGTTCATGTCTGTATGAGAAGGGCTGCTGGAGGATATGGGATATGTGGTTTTTTGGTTCATCAAGCTTTTATGAGTGACTTATTGAAATAGATCTTGATGTGCCTAGTCCTGTTATGATGAGCAATGTGTGGGCAGGAGGAGAGAGATTCCAGTTGCAGAGTGAGCTAAAAGGACAGGGCTTTTGATCCTGTGAAGTTGGTTACTGATTCAGTCTTGCCTGGAGGACAGTTCCTTGTTTACTTTTAGACCCCTGGTTTTTCTTCCCTGGATACAAGTATTTGTGAGCAGACAAACATGTTCTTAGCACAGAGTTATAAAGAGATCTGCTTGAAGTCTCTGGTGTGATGGTAGTGAATCTTGAAGAGTAATAGTCTGGGCAAAAGGCTCCTTGATATTGTATGCTTGAAATTTCTGAAGGTCAAGAAGCCTCTGCAAGTTATGAGGTCTTAGAGATGTGAGTTTTGGGAATTGGGCTGGAAGAGCTGTTGAAGTGGCCAGGAAATCTGGTACTCCTTTCTTGTGGGTACTTTGAGAAGAGCAAATACAAATACCTACTAAATAATTGGATTATGTTCCTTCTCTAAGTGCTGTCTTCTAAAAGGGTGTGTTGAGGTTCCTTCCTTTCTGTTTAACTTCTTACTATGCTCATTGTCATGATCTGAAGATGGGTCTTTGTGTTTGATAGCATGAGGATGACCACATCTGCTATATTTCTCTGACTGTCCTGTATGTGCCTTTTACGTTTACAGCTGTAAAGATAAAGACTTTCATAAGTCATTAAATGAGTCTGAATGTGTGATATTTTTGGATGTTGCCTACCTCAGATTCTGACTTGCAAAGCTGTAGGTTCATCAGTTGGTCTGCATGAAGTTTCCTGTGAATTTTCACTGGCTGAAGATAAAACCTATGCTTCATATTAATCCTCGAGCACCACATATCATACTCTGCAGTTCAGAGGGAGACTTTAGGGCCTGGGGGTACTGGCTGACAGCCAGCTGGACATGAGTCAGCAGTGTGGCCAGGAAGGCCAATGGTATCCTGGCTTGTATGAGTAATAAATAGCATGGCTAGTAGGACCAGGAAAGTCCTTCTGTCCCTGTACTCAGCACTGGTTGGGCTACACCTTGTGTACAGTGTCCAGTTCTGGGCTCCTCAATTTAATAAAGATGTTGAGATGCTTGATCTAGGGAAGGGCAACCAGACTGCTGAGGGGTGTGGAGAACAGTCCTATGGGGAGCAGCTGAGGGATTTGGGGTTGTTTAGCTTGGAGAAGAGGAGGCTGAGGAGAGACCTTATTGCTGTCTACAACTACCTGAAAGGAGGTTGTGGCCAGGTTAGGGGTCAGTCTCTTGTCTCAGGCACCTAGTGACAGAATGAGGGGACACAGTCCCAAGCTGCATGAGGGGAGGTTTAGGTTGGATGTTAGGAAGAAGATCTTCTCAGAAAGAGTGATTTGCATCAGAATAGACTGCCCAGAGACTGGAGTCACTGTCCCCAGAATTGTTTAAAAATATGCTGGATGTGGCACTTGGTGCCATGGTTTACTTAATTAGCTGGTGTTGGGTGATGTGTTAAACTTGATGATCTTGAAGGTCTTTTCCAACCTGATTAATTCTGTGATTTGTGGTTTGTTATCATTTGATTAGTTTCATATATGTGTCATGTTAGTTATAATTAGTGGCACAACTTCATCTGCAATGTGTTGTGTGTTAGAGGCTCTTGCTCCAGCAGGTGTGAAAGGCAGGAAATGTGAGGTTTTATTCCTCCCAAGAATAAGAAATGTAACCATGACCTCAGCAGAAGCAGCATCTCGTTGGAACACTGTGTGTGACAGAAGAGGAGATTCCTCTTAAGCCACTAGTTTGAGGACCCAGTCTCTGAGTAGAAAAATCTCTTCGTATGCACCTGTGTTGTGATCCCTGGGCTCCAAGAAGTTGTGCTCACAACATTTCTTTCAACAGAGTCTGTCTGCAGGGGCAGCTTTTCTGTTGTGTTTTTGGGCAGGCTGAAGAGCTCTGCCTGTACAGAGGCAGGGCAGGTGGAAGAGTTTGCTGTATTGTAGTGTGAAATAGCTAAAAGAGAGTTGTAAAAGTTGAGTTATTCCTAGTTGTTAGATGAGGTCCACAGCTGTGGTTCCATGTATTTTCCTTGATTATCCAAAGAGATTACATTGAGTAACTATGTTTATGGTCTATGGTATGAGGACATGAGTGAACCCCCTGTAAGCTTTTTGACAACCAAACTTATCTCTTGTCCATGATTTAACAGAATCAGAAACGTGAAACCATGATTATTTCATTTCTGAATGTTCCCCTTTCTTGCCTTGTTTTTTCTCTGTCCAAGTCTAAACCAGGTAACCCATAAAACATTAAGAGACCTCTTGTCATTACTGTACTTGGGGAGCATTTTCCATCCAAAGCTTGAAGGTGTTCACCTGCCAACAGAAAGACTTTGATATACTTTTGTCCCCCTAAGATGTCCCTGACTGACAAATTTTATGCCAATGTCTCAGTATTGTCCACGGTGCTACTAAAGGCTGTGAATGCAGAGCACGTTGGGTAAGAAAATGGCTTTGAACAAGTTAAGTAGCTGGGTCAATGCAGGTTTGGCTGAGCAATGGTTTGATTTCATGTCTGGTGCTGAGGCCTGTGCCATTTTTATTCTGATCCTTAGTTCCTTGTCATGAAAGACATGGACAGTTCTTCAGCAATGAAATGTTTGTTCAATAACTGCATACATGGAATGATGATGGGTGGGTTGGAAAACTCTGAAAACCTTATAAATCCTGTGGGAATATTCCTTTCTCTAAATTACTATGTCCCTGTGACATTGTGAAGCAGAGTTTCTTCATAGTGGTAATTAGACTTCCTTTGAGTAGTTGATAGAAGTTCAGTGGTTTGAGTTTTTTTCCCCCCTTTTCTGGATTGTTCTTTCATGTTTGAAACCCTGTGTGTCATTTTGCAACAAATCCTTGCTTCCCTTAGCGATTCTTCAGCTAGTCTAAGTTGCCTTAACTAGAGAAAGAGTCCCATGAGAAGGTGCTTACATTAATGGCTTCATATTTGGATGCAGATAATCCAGCCACAGAGCTGAAAAGGTTGCTGAGAGCTTATGATTATTTCTTAAAAGTATCCCCCTACTATGTAGTCTGGAGGAAGAATTCGAGGTTGCACCTGTGCTTTTGAAATCTCAGTGATTGGCAGGTGCTCTCAGGTATTGACTTAAACAACTGCAGTGAAGATGAAGAAGACTACCCAGAGACTATTTCTGACAATTGGTCCTTTGATGGTTCCTTATCTTTCTGATCCAATTTACTTCTCTTCCTTCTTTCCTCTATAGTTGTATGTTTAGTTTTAACTACTGGCACATCTTGTGCTCTTCACTGGTGCCTCTTGGTCATCCTGTGGCTTTTTGTGAAAGGCAGGAGATGCGAGTTCATGTTTGTGTTCTGGGTATGGTATGGAGAGGTGAAGAAAACACGACTTCAGTAAAAGTGACATATCTTTGGACAAGTGTGTGTGAGAAAAGACGGGAGGAGATTCCCCCATGCTGATGTTTTAGTGCTGCTCAATCTCTGTTGGATAACTTCTCTTTTATTTCTGACATTTCTCGTTCCTGTGCTGTACAATTGTGTTAGTTAACAGAATGTCCCTGAGCAGACACATGTACCTCCCTTCTTGGTGTGATCATAGTGCATTATTCCATTGTGTTATGGTTTTGCCAGTTGTGAGGGTCAGAAACAAACCTGGAAGATGTGCAGGGTTGTAGAGAAGATACAGGGATTTCTGTTGGTGGCAAGAACACAGAACCGATGATCTTTTCCTTGTTTGTCATCACTCCCCCTTGGAAATGTGCACATTGTGCTCCTTCCACTCAGGAAGTTTGGCTTAAGAAGGTCCATTTCTGTGTATTTCTACTTCTTGTCTTTTAAGCAAGCAGTTCTTGTGAAGAATGACCCTGCCAATGGCAGAGAGGTGCAATCAATGATTGTTCAAAGTCCTTTTCAATTCGAATTATACTTTGCTTTTTATGAAACAATCAGCCAGATTTTCCAGTTTCCTATTGTCAGTCTCTCAAGTATGCAGATGGAAAAAAAGCTTTCCTGAGTCAGAAACACGACAGCATAAAACTATACTTACTACACTTGTGGTGAGACATTCTCAGTGTAATTCTTCCTACAAGAAAATATCAGCAGGGAGTTAAACACCACAGACTTGTATGCAAAAGAGGAAGAAATGCTTCTTGTCCCTGAGACAGAAACCATTTGCAAGCCTAGAATGAAAAGACTGAAATTAATTCCTTATAGTTTTCTTGGGTTTATTACGTGCTCAGAACCTTTATGTGAGCACTTCCTACAGATATCCATCATGACTCAAGATGACACAAAAGCACGTGACAGAGAATCTCAATTGCAACACCTTCAGAGTCACGTTGAACAAGTGTTTCTCTGGTTCTATACAAAAGAAGAGACTCCAAACCTAGGGGAGTTTGGACCACCACACTATCAGTTCCCGGTGGTGGCGGCCATCGGGCGGCTGCAGTGGCGTCGCGGCGCCTCCGGGTGCCACTATTGCTCAACACGGAGCCGCGCTGCAGCAGGAGCCGCTGCAGCAGGAGCCGCTGCAGCATCCGCCCACTGCAGACGGATTGATCGCTCGGCGCTGGCCAGAGCGGCAGCAGCACGGGCAGCAGAGAGAAGAGGCTGCGGCACGGGGAGCCGGCACCAGCATCGCTGCCCTCCGGCAGCCCCTGCGCTCCGGGTCGAGAGCGACTGGGAGGTAGGGCAACGGCAGGAAGGAGAAGCACGGAGGGCACTGATGGCAATGGAGGCCAGGCTCAGCCCGATTCAGACCCCGAGAACGGCAGGGCGGCGAGCTGCCGGACGAGTGCTGTTGCTGACAGCTATGCTGCTAGGCTTGTGCTGCCCAGCGACACCGGAGCCGATTCGCTACATCATCCCCGAGGAGCTGAGCACAGGCTCGCTGGTGGGGCCGCTGGCACGGGACCTGGGGCTGAGCCCAGCCGAGCTGCCGGCACGCAAGCTGCGAGTGACGTCAGCCGCTAAACGGCAGCTGCAATACTTTACCGTGAGCGAGGAGAGTGGAGAGCTGTACGTGAGCGAGAGGCTGGACCGGGAGAAGATGTGCGGCGAGGCGCCGACCTGCTCTGTCAGCTTCGAGGCGCTGGTGGACAATCCACTCAACGTTTTCCACGTCGAAGTGGCCATCCAGGACGTCAACGACAACTCCCCGACCTTCCTGAGAGATAATTTCCAGCTAGAAATGAACGAGTTGACTTCTCCTGGCGCGCGTTTTGTCGTGGGAGCCGCCAAGGACGCAGACGTGGGAAGCAACACCCTGCAGGGCTACGAGCTGGAGGCCAACACATACTTTGAGGTGGAAGTGAAGGAGAAGCAGGACGGCAGCAAGTTCGCGGAACTGGTGCTCCGTCGAGCCCTGGACCGGGAGAGAGAACACAGCCTGCGTCTGGTGCTGACAGCGCTGGACGGCGGAAACCCGCCCCGCAGCGGCACCGCCCAGCTCTACATTAATGTCACCGACGCAAACGACAACCCCCCCGTGTTCGCGCGGGACCGGTATCGCGTAAGCCTGCGGGAGGACGCACCTCCAGGATCGGTGGTGCTGAACGTCTCTGCCACGGACGCTGACGCTGGCACTAACGCTCGCATTACCTACGCTTTCGGGGATATGCCAGCCGAGCTGCTTCGGATGTTTGTGATGGACTCGGAGACTGGGACCATCACACTGCGGGAAGTGCTCGATTTCGAACACATGCGAGGCTACACGCTGCTGGTAGAGGCGAAGGATGGAGGCGGTCTGGTAACACACTGCGAAGTGGAGTTGGAGGTGCTGGACGTGAATGACAACGCACCTGAAATCGCCATGCTGTCCGTCTCTAGCCCAGTGGCTGAGGATGCTCCAGTAGGCACCGTTGTAGCCCTGGTGAACGTGAACGACCTGGACTCCGGGGAGAATGGCCAGGTGAGGTGCGAGCTGGAGGGAGAGGGTNTAAACGGCAGCTGCAATACTTTACCGTGAGCGAGGAGAGTGGAGAGCTGTACGTGAGCGAGAGGCTGGACCGGGAGAAGATGTGCGGCGAGGCGCCGACCTGCTCTGTCAGCTTCGAGGCGCTGGTGGACAATCCACTCAACGTTTTCCACGTCGAAGTGGCCATCCAGGACGTCAACGACAACTCCCCGACCTTCCTGAGAGATAATTTCCAGCTAGAAATGAACGAGTTGACTTCTCCTGGCGCGCGTTTTGTCGTGGGAGCCGCCAAGGACGCAGACGTGGGAAGCAACACCCTGCAGAGCTATGAGCTGGAGACCAACAAGTATTTCGAGGTGGAGGTGAAGGAGAAGCAGGACGGCAGCAAGTTCGCGGAACTGGTGCTCCGTCGAGCCCTGGACCGGGAGAGAGAACACAGCCTGCGTCTGGTGCTGACAGCGCTGGACGGCGGAAACCCGCCCCGCAGCGGCACCGCCCAGCTCTACATTAATGTCACCGACGCAAACGACAACCCCCCCGTGTTCGCGCGGGACCGGTATCGCGTAAGCCTGCGGGAGGACGCACCTCCAGGATCGGTGGTGCTGAACGTCTCTGCCACGGACGCTGACGCTGGCACTAACGCTCGCATTACCTACGCTTTCGGGGATATGCCAGCCGAGCTGCTTCGGATGTTTGTGATGGACTCGGAGACTGGGACCATCACACTGCGGGAAGTGCTCGATTTCGAACACATGCGAGGCTACACGCTGCTGGTAGAGGCGAAGGATGGAGGCGGTCTGGTAACACACTGCGAAGTGGAGTTGGAGGTGCTGGACGTGAATGACAACGCACCTGAAATCGCCATGCTGTCCGTCTCTAGCCCAGTGGCTGAGGATGCTCCAGTAGGCACCGTTGTAGCCCTGGTGAACGTGAACGACCTGGACTCCGGGGAGAATGGCCAGGTGAGGTGCGAGCTGGAGGGAGAGGGTCCGCTGTCACTCGTGGCATCCTCGGGNCTGCACAGCGGCGAGGTGCGCACGGCGCGGGCCGTGTCGGAGCGCGACGCGGCCAAGCAGCGCCTCGTGGCCCTGGTGAAGGACCACGGGCAGCCGGCGCTGTCGGCCACGGCCACGCTGCACGTGGTGCTGGCCGAGAGCTTGCACGAGGCGCTGCCGGAGCTGAGCGAGCGCCCGCCGGCCGTCGACTCGCCGGCCGAGCTGCAGTTCTACCTGGTGCTGGCGCTGGCGCTGCTCTCGGCGCTCTTCCTGCTCAGCCTGCTGCTGGCCCTGCTGGCGCGGCTGCGGAGGGCCGGGCCGCCCACCGTGCTGCGCTGCCTGAACGCGCAGCGCTTCTCTCTGGCTAGTGCCGCCTTCCCGGCCGACTTCTGCGAGGGCACCTTGCCCTACTCCTACAACCTGTGCGTGGCACCAGGACGAGCCGTGACCGAGGCCGCTTGGCTGCCGCCGCCCAGCCTGCCCGCGGAGGAGCTGCTCTCCGGGCAGCCGTGCGAGAAGTCGAGGTCAAATAGCACCGCCGGCTCAGGAGACCCGCCCACCGCCCCTGACGCACCGCAGGTCAGTAAGCCCGAGCGCTCTTATTGTTCTTTTTGACCCTTTCTGAGGTTGTGTCCTGTTTTCCCTTAAATATTCCCCGAAGGTGTTGATGGGGAGTGCTTGTCTATATGTCCTTGAAGCAAGGAAAGAAGTGAGAACAAGATTTCCCTGTTCCCTTTAGAGCAGACAGGTAGCGCTACAAACTTCTTTTCCTCACTGGTCACAAGTTCAGTTTCAGATGTGAAGTCTTGACTACAACTCTGAGTATCTAACGGTGAGCATTGTAAATTAATGGGTTTGTATGATGGTGTTTGGAAAATGTACTGGACGCTTGCTATTGAAGATTTTTCCTTCCTGATCTTTTTTTTTACCAAACCTGGGTATGGTGGAGTGGTGGTTAGCTGTTGATTTCCCAAGAATTGTCAAGTTCCAGGTTGTTCTTCCCTAGTGAATAATCTTCTCTTTCACAGAGTCCATCTTTTAGAAGGCTGCTCTAGGAATGGCATGATTAATATAACTGGAAAGTTTTACCCAGACATGATTTTTCCGAGCTCTTTGTCTAGATATTTTAATGGTGAATGCAGATCCTCAGAGTGTAGAATGGTAAAAGCTCTATCTACATGATGCATTGGGAGGAATGATGTTGACATTTACAGTTGGAAAGTTTTTAATCCTGAAACATGGTTTCTCCATGAAAGGAGACCTTATAGTTGTTCTTCTCTGCCACAGCAGAGTGTCATCCATCTTTTGGAACAATGCCTCTGCAGAAATGGTGGCTTGTTTTTATTTCTCAACCTGGCTAATAGTTCCTTCTCTTTTAACCATCGTTCATGTGTCTGACAGACATAGTTGAACGAGTTGAATGAGATCTCAGAAAAAATATACTTAAAAATCAAGGTTTGTATTTCAGTCTCCTCTTAACCAAAGAGAGGTGCTCGGTCCTGCTGGATCGCGTTGACAATGGAACACTAAAGCCATGAATTCAGGCATCTGTCTCTTTACGAAGACATGTCTTTAGCTATTTTGAGAGCGCATCGGACGGCGACTCCGGAATACACAAAATGACAGTAATTAGGCACTTCTTGTGCACATTAAGAGCGCATGGGTGCAGCTGTACTTCTGCTCTCATATGTTATTTGGTTGAAAAGGTGTCCTACTAATTTAAAGAATCGAGGGTTACATGAGTGATAACAAACATTTACACCATTAGTTGTAGTAAAAGCAAAGTCCCTTCCCAGTCCCTTTCTGCATTAAATGTATGTGGAGTGTTAAAACCGGGAAAATCTCTTTAAAGCACGAGATTTTTTTTTTTTCCCAGTTCTAAGTGAATATGTAGGTGTTCTCATAGACTTCAATGAAGCATTGCATTGCTGTGATCTGGTTCAAAAATGAAGATGAGAACATATGGGGAAAATAAGCAGTGGTGGTGTTGTAGATAACTTAAAACGTGTACTGCATCAGCGCTTTCCTTGTTCTTTTTGTCCTTTTTGGAGTCTCCGTCCTATTTTGCCTTGGCTTTACGTCTGGTGTGGTGTGGATGGGGAGTGCTGATCCGTGTCTCCATGAAGGAAGGAATGATGTAAGGAACGGGTTATCCTCTTTCCACTTGGAGCAGACAAGTAGCAGGAGCACTTATTGGTTCTTCAATTGCCATAGGTCTGGTTGCCTGTTTCGTTGTTTAAAGTGAACGCTGTAGGTAATGATTTTCCATAACTGACTTGGTGAAAATATTTGTGTTCTCTATGAAAGCAGAAGTTACTATCGTTTTTTTCACCAAGCCGAGGTACTTGAAATCTGGATCCAAACTTACTCTTTCATGAAGGAATTTTCCGTGTTTTTTCTATTAAAGGATGAGTTACACTTTGTTCCTCCTTCATGAATGTTCTGGTTTTCTGCCGGTTGCTGTCCTATCATTTGGAGAAGGCTGCTTCAGAAATATAAGAATTTACGGGGAGAAAAAATTTTATCCAGGCATGGTTCGTTGTGCAATTATTTTTGCTTTCTTTTTCACTTGTGGTAGTTCCCTTAAAAAAAACAAAAACAAAACAAACAAAAACCCCAAAACTTTTCCTGATCTGTCTTTAATACACATGTGAGGGTGATGAATGAAATTTCATTGAAGAAGAGACAGTAATTCGGGTGGTGTATTTCAGGGATTCTTATTTCCCATTGGTTTCCCCCCAAAGAGAAGTCCTGAATTCTGGGAGGTCGCGTTGACAAGAGAGTCGTAAATGGAGACATTCGCTCCTTCCTCTGCGTTTGCAACAGCTGCGATGCCTGCCTCTAACAGCTAGAGGCTTCTGCCCATTCTGAGAGTCAGACTCGACAACGACAAGCAATTTATTAATGACAGCAACTAGGAACTGTGACCGTACCAATTTACAAATCATAGAATCAATCACATTGGAAGAGACCTCCTAAATCATCCAGTCCAACATATCACCCAGCCCTATCCAATCAATTGGACCATGGCACTGTGCGCCTCATCCAGTCTTTTCTTGAACACTTCCAGGGACGGCGATTCCACCACTTCCCTGGGCTGCCCATTCCAACGCTCCGCAGAGTTCAGGCTAAACAGCTCTCCTTGTTTTCGGTAGTTCGTGTTTTGGCACAAAGGTCTCCTATGAAAGTGAAGATTCAATGATTAGACGAATAGTTTACTAACACTTTACAATCCTATACACCTTGATTGCCGACAAAACCAAAGTCCGTTCCTAGTTGCTCAGGGTGTCGAATTATGTGTTTAATTGTAGAAGTCGATAAACCTTCAATATTTACGTGGGTAATCACCCGTTAAAGTCCATCAGTGTTCATTTGTCACTATTAGTTGCACTTGTAGGAGTTAAAAATGGTGTAGAGAACAGATGAACATAGGGGAGATAACAAGAGAGTGAAATTCTGGAGTAGACTAACCGTGTTGTATGAATGGAAACACCTCGCCCCCCCCC
>WBNM01013005.1:0-10916 GCA_013399055.1 Ramphastos sulfuratus | reverse complement strand
ATTGCTTGAACACCACCAGGGATTGTGACTTCATTACCCACCTCCTTTCCTAACCTATTCCAACTAATTCACGATGATCCTTCATACCTCAGCTTTCAGCCTCCTGTTTCATATGGCAATTTCCCTGATGTCTCAGTTGCCTGCAGCTGCCTGGGTAACATGGTTAGGTTCCTTTGGAAACACACTGGAAAGGGAGTGTTTGAACCACTGCATGATTGTATTTAAAAACCGTCTAGATATGGTGCTCAAGATATGGTATTGTTGTAGTAGTGGCCTGGTAGACTTAGACAAGGATATGGTGTAGTAGTGACTCTGGTAGAGTGAGATAATGGTTATACTTGATGATCTTGAAGGTCTTTTCCAACCATAGTGATCTTGTGATTGGTCATACCTTCCTATGGCAGCTTAGGTAATTCTGAACTCGTTGATACAAGCACCTCACAGTGAGTGTCTAGAGGGCCTACAGGAAGGCCGGGGAGGGACTATTTATAAGATCTTGCAATGACAGGACTAGGGGCAATGGGTTTAAACTGGCAGAGGGGTGATTTAGACTAGATGTTAGGAGGAAGTTCTTTCCAGTGAGGGTGGTGAGGCACTGGAACAG
The DNA here is from genome assembly GCA_013399055.1 of Ramphastos sulfuratus. Taxonomy (NCBI): domain Eukaryota; kingdom Metazoa; phylum Chordata; class Aves; order Piciformes; family Ramphastidae; genus Ramphastos; species Ramphastos sulfuratus. The sequence continues at coordinate 10,312 of WBNM01013005.1, read as the reverse complement.
GTTGCCCAGGGAGGTTGCGGCTGCTCCCTCCCTGGAGGTGTTCAAGGCCAGGTTGGACGAGGCCTTGAGTAACCTGTACTAGTGGGAGGTGTCCCTGCCTATGACCGGGGGTTGGAACTAGATGATCCTTGAGGTCTCCTTCCACCCTTACCATTCTATGATTCTATGATTCTATGATCTGCAGTATTTGGCAACCTTCCTGTCATGTTCTGACACTCACTATTAGAGTATATTAGGCTCAATATGCATATGCCTCATTTTCAAACCTCTTCACTCCATAATGGTTTTCAGTATATTGTACTTGTGTGTTCTTTTAACAGCTGTCAGTCTTTTAGCAGCAGAATTAGCTACTTCAATAGTAGTCAGGACATTCGATCAAAGTTTTTTTGCTGCTCCCAGCTAAAGCCACAGACCTCCGTTAGTCGGACTCAATGACCTTAGAAGTCTTTTCCAACCAAATCAATTCTCTCTGAGAGGTGGGTTTCAGGATAAAAGTGATGATCTCTTTTGAGTAGTGCCCAGTAGTAGGACAGGAATGAATATTAGCTGGAACACAGGAAGGTCCACTTCAACTTGAGGGCAAAGTTTATTTCCTGTGAGACTGATGGAGCACTGGAACAGGCTGCCCAGAGGGATCATGGAGTCTCCTTCTCTAAAGTCACTCCAAACCCGCCTTGGATGCATTCCTGTATGACCTGTTCTTCGTGATCCCGCTTTGGTAAGGGGGTTGGACTAGGTGATCTCTATAGGTGCCTTCCTACCCCTGTCATTCTATGATACTGGGGATGTTCAAGGCCAGGCTGGATGAGCAATCAAGTCTATTTGAGTGGCATCCCTGCCTATGACAGGGATGTGGGAGTAGACGATCTCTAAGGTTGCTTCAAAGCTAAAGCATTCTATGAGTCTGTGATTCTTGTAGACAAGACACTAGCTTCCACTCTTGTTCTTTATGGCCACATATGATGTGCTGTTTAAACCACTGCTCCAGACAAGATAAGTTGTTTTGAAACTTCTAAAGTGGAACTGAGCAACTTTGCCAATTCTGCTGTGGCAGTTTCCTGAGTAGGAGATAAGATGAGACTGAGAGCTCTGTGCTGTTTCCATTATCTCCTCTTACATCCCTGCTGTGTGCTGGCAGTTCTCCTGCTACTTTTGCAGACCTACTGCAAACCTGAATGCAGATTTTCTGATATTTTCTAGACTACAGCGACTAGCAGAGTCCAGGTCATTTAGTTAAAACATGCTAAGAAGCAGGAATGAGACAGCTGTGTTTTCCAGTTCAGTTGACGCAGACCCATTGTGCCAACTCATGGAAGGGACAATTAATGCCTACTATTTTCTTTATAGCATGCATTTGTCTTTGAAAAGTCAGCTGCAAGACAGTTTGAACAGTGTATCAGTTCAGGCATCAAACTTGGAAAAATAGAGACCTTTTTCCCTGCATAAAATTCCAAGGAGAATGGTTCAGAGACAAACTCTCATACAAGTGAGAGAAGAGGATAGGAAGCAGGCTGGAATTGAGCTTAACCATCGAATGAAGCACTTTAAGTGATCACCTTCTTCTGTTAAATTCTGAAGTAATCATTCCTAAAACAGTACTTTTCATAGATTTATGTTTTCTAGTGATCCATGAATGTGAACTGCCTCATTTGTAGCGTTCTGCAGAAGGAATTAAGGAGGCAGAACTGTAAAATACCAATAAAATTTCCTAAGAGTGAGGGAGCATGGCAAGTCATCCTGTTTCTTGGCTGGCAGTCATTACATGAGACACATTTCCAGGTCTGCTTTTCAGTCTGAGACACAGCTACACAGCTGTTGAAGAAAGACAGTTTCTAAAAGTAAGGCAGGACAGCTGGCTGCAGTTGGAGAATAAAGTGGGTTGGGGCTTTTTTCTTTTCTTTTCTTTTCTTTTCTTTTCTTTTCTTTTCTTTTCTTTTCTTTTCTTTTCTTTTCTTTTCTTTTCTTTTCTTTTCTTTTCTTTTCTTTTCTTTTCTTTTCTTTTCTTTTCTTTTCTTTTTTCTTAAATTTATTTTTTCTTTGCTTTTTCTTATCTATTTTAAGAAATTAGTATTTCAGAGGATTGATGTCTCAAATAAAGAATTTAAGTGCAGAGGGTGACAGGGGAGGTTGTTGGTTTGTTTTTTGTTTTGTTTTGTTTAATGAGAAAAAAATAACAAAAGGAAAAGCTTCACAGAGTTCATTAATTAGAAAAATGAGCTGAGAAGCTTATTACAGATATACTTTTTCAAAACCAGTCTTGCCTTTATCTATCATGCTCCTGTTTATTTGTAGAATGGAAATAAACAGAGTAAGAGGAGATATTTAAAAATTAGTTTTTGATTGTAAATAAGCTCAAAATGGAAACTAACAATCTAAAGAACATCCAACATAATGGTGGAACACTATTCCCTTTATGAACTACTCAAGTTTGTGGGCATAAACCTGAATATAGGAAGTTTCACCTAAACATGAGGAGGAGCTGTTTTTGATTTGAGGATGATGCAGCACTGGAATAAGCTGCCAGAGAGATTGTGGAATCTTCTTCTCTAGAGACATGAATTTGATGATTCTGTTTCTTTCCACCCCTATGTCATTGATTTCTCTTCTCTTGCCCTGATGGAAATGATTGCCATAAGGACAAATGTTCAACAGATGCAGAGGTCCAAAATGCAATGTTAAAGTCCTCTTTTCATCTTGGAAACTGTTGTGATGGCTTCATCTTCTGATAACTGTAGATACTGTAGGGACTTTTTGTCACCAGTTCCCTCACACTCCTGGATTTCTTGCTGTTGGGGTGAGACTAGGTTTTTCTTTTCATCAGATTACTTCTCGGTAAAAGCTTTTAGATCAGGGCAGAAAAGGGGTGAATATTAAGTATCTAAAATGAGAGGGAATAGAGAGAATTAAGCAGGAGGGGGAAAAAAACAAGGTGTCTTTTAATTCAAAGGTTAAATTGCTACTTACAAGACAATATTTTTTTTGTCCATTTTAATGGAAAGTAATCAACAAATGTCATTAAACTGATGAGGCTGCCTTCTTTAAGATCAAGGCATTTTTAAGTGGAAGAGCTGAACAGTGTAATATCTTTTTTATTTTTTTTTTCCTTTAACAAGAGTTTTGTTTTTCATTAATGAAATAAAAATCTCCAGAGTAGGAGGCTGCATGGAATGAATTATATATTCCAGATTTTATAGAAATGATTTAGTGCTAGCACGTGTTTTGTGCTTCAGATGGAATAATGAATCTCATGTGATTTAGTTCAAATGGAGTCTGGCAACACTTCTGCTTTCCAGAAGCAGGATGAGGACTGTTCATTAGAAGCTCTTGCAATTTTGGTTGTATTTATTTCTTACCTCCCTTCAGCGTTTTGTCTCTGTGCATTCCCCTTGTACTATGTAGCAGTTCCCCTCCCCCTCTGTCTTCGGAGGTTTGAATGGGGGAAGAAAAAGATGCAAAACTGCTTCCCCCCCCACCCCTTGCAGGCTTGAAGGGGGAACAGCAAAAGGTGCCTTTCAATATGTGTACTGCCTTGTGGGAAAACCCATACTGGAATCAGCTGGAGATTGGCTGGATTCGTCGCACCCAGTATATATATGGCAACAGACACATTGTCTAGGCAAGATTATAAATAGAGTGTGAGGTTCCTGCTTTTGCACCATTCTGTGCAGTTCCACTCTAGTGCTGCTCTTGCACAGTTCATTCCACTCCCCTACAAGTATGCAAGTTCGACAATTCCTCAGGTCCATTTGAGAGAGAGCTGCCAGAGGCACCTGGACCTGGCTTCTCTCAGACCACTGTATCCTGACATTCTGCTCGCTACCTTGAGCTGGGGAACATGGCAGCAGTTTGGCTTTTTTTCCCTGAGCTGCTAAGGCAGTGCTGCTCCACAATCTTTGCCTCGTGGAAGCTGTGCCTGACACACGTTGTACTTTGATGGGTTTTTACTTGCATCACACTTAGTGCCCTGTCGATCTATGATTGGATATAGCTTGCAGTTTTAGAGGCTGCCTCAAAAGAGCCAGGGATCATCTCTAAAGTCCTACTTCACCTCTGTGAGTAAAATCTGCTCTTCCCTAAGTTCTCTGCTCAGCCCGATTTATAAGTGCGGTAAAGATGTCTTGTAGCTTAGCCTTTTCCACTTCCTGACTTTCCTAAATTGCTAAGCTTGCCCATAAGCATCCTTGTGAAGATTTCCTGACTGAATTAGAACCTGTAAATAACATTCAACTAGTTCTGTATATAGTTTGGGAGCAGGGCTTTTTGGGAAAATAAAAATAACTCCATGCAATTTCTGCCTCAGCCAATTAATCCCCAACCAAATTATGTAGATACAGAAAGAGGAAATAATATGCTTTTGTTTTAGTTGTCTACATTGCATTTGCTCCACAGATGAACAGAGTTTCCATGAGAAATCATTTTGAATAACTCCCTTAATGCATAACTCCAACATTCACTGGTTATCTTCAAGTACCAGAATATATCTTAGGTTCAAATATGTAGTGAGCCTATATCATGGACATAGTGGGAGAGGGACATAGATTTGCTGGAGCAGGTCTCAAGGAGGGCCACAAAGATGATCAGAGAACTGGACCACCTTTCCTATGAAGACAAGCTCAAAGAATTGGGACTGTTCAGCCTGAAAAGGAGAAAGCTCTGGGGAGACCTTAGACCTACATTGCAATATCTGAAGTGTACCTACAGGAAGGCTGAGGAAGGATTGTCTGGAAAGGCTTGCAATGACAGGATGAGGAGCGATGGTTTGAAACTGGAGTAAGGCAGACTTAGGTTGGACATAAGGAAGAAGTTCTTTACAATGAGAGTGGGGAAATACTGGAACAGGTTGCCCAAGGATGTGGTTGCCCCTGAGACATTTGCCATCAGACTTGCTGTGGCTCTGGGGATCCTGATCTAGTTGGAACTGTCCTGCTGACTTCAGGGGGGTTGGACAATATGGCCTTCTAGGATCCTTTCCAATGCAATGCAATCTGTGCATCTGTGAGCCTGGGTTGATACTGCTTACATCTGTAATTTGTACCCTCTGTTAGTGAAAAAACTTTTGGACAGCCAATCTAGTGTTAATTTTTTTTCCTGTGGTGAAGAGAATAGAAACCTGCAAACCTGTACTTTGTGATCTCTAACCTCATCACTTTCTATTCTCTGTCAGATAGTCAAGGATTTTATTTTTCTCCCCCAGCAGAAACAATTTGAGAAGTGAGGTGCAAACTCACAACCCAACTGCTTCTCTATCAGTTTATCTGGATGTTGTGTTCTTTCCACTCTTATCTATGTATTAGAGGGGGAAAGGAGATATACTTGTAATTGGTTCGATGTGATTTTTATATAGATTTAAAAGATTTCTAAGAGCTATGTCTGTAGTAGATCCTGTTTAATACAAATGTATATATAAGTGTCTTCTAGGTTCTGTTATAAATTTTTATATGCTACCCTTTTACAAGCTGTGAGTTTAATAGATAAACTTACAGACACAAAAGCTCTTCAAGCTTAGGTAAAGGCCGAAGGCTAGCTGTGGTAATCACCTCAGTTAAGGTTTTTGGACATGTTTAGCATGCCAATATCTCTGCTTTTCTTACACACTAAAAGAATAGCATGGCCTCCATCCTTGTGAAAGTGGAGGGTGAAGTGAAAGTTTTCCTAACTCTGAAAGCAGTCTGATTCATAAAGATTTGATGTCTCACATTCAGCTTCATGAACATTACCCAATGCACTCAAGTCTACTCCTCTGCTATTCACACAAAATCACTATGATTGGAAAAGAACTCTAAGATCAGCAAGTCCAACTAATATCTAACTCTACCAGGGCCACCACTACACCATATCACAGAATGGTTTGGATTGGAAGGGACCTTGAAGATCATTTAGTTCCAATCCCCACTGCCATAAGCAGGGACACCTTCCACTAGACCAGCTTGTCCAAGGCCCTAAGGTGCTCAGTATCCTTGAGCATGTCTATGTGGTTATTAAATTGATCCAGAGACGACAATTCAACCACTCCCCTGGGCAGCTTATCCCAGTCTTTGAGAACCCTTTGGGTATAGAATCTTTTCTTAATGTCCACCCTAAACCTCTTCAGGTGTAACTTATTTAATTTTCTCTTCTCATTTCAGTTGTTACTTGTGAGAAGAGACCAACACCCAACTCTCTGTAAACTTTCAGGGAGTTTTATTAATTCAGGTGTTCCACTGATACCATTCCAGAAGCTAACCTTGTCTGCAGCTGATGAGAAACCCACTTTGTTTTCTGACCCTACAAGGTATTTCTTTCTTGGCCAGAGTGGTCTGGTTGTTTGGTGATGTTGTTGCTAAGCAGTGCTCAGGGCCTTAATTAGGTACTGTGGCTTCGCCTTGCTTTGTATTCATGTGCTCTGTGCTGCCAGTTGCCCAGCTAATTCTGAGAGCCATAATCTCCAGCATGAAACAAAAGATGAGGACTTGTTTCATCCAGCTAACACTTAATATGTTCTGAACAAGCTATGTGAATTTAGCCCTGCCTTGTAATTAAACTAATAACTTGTCCTGCCTTATTCAATTTCAGAAAGGTTAATATGTATTTTTCCCAGATCTACAGACCAGAGCAACAGCCACCTGCTCCCTTAATGACCCGCTGATATTTATGAACATTTCATTCATAAGTTGGAGGTTTATACTATGTAGATACTTAGGAAAATGAGATACAAAAGAAGCTGCTTGTAATTCTTCATCTATTTATGCTTGGAAGGAATAGGATCTGTGGATAGTCGAGTTACCATCCCTGAAGATGTTCAGGAAATGTGTGGTCATGGCACTCTGAGACATGTTTTAATGGCCATGGTGGTCTTAAGCTGAAGGTTGGACTCAATTATGTTAAGGATCTCTTCCAACTGCAACAGTTCTATAATTGTATGATTTATTGAACTGATACTGTAGCACTTGGGGTTAGTTTTGTTGGTGTGTCTTTTATAGAAGGGCTGGGATGTGCTTAGTATTTTCTCTTAGCAATGACTTGTTCCCCTATGATTAGGTTTCTCTGAGCATCCAGTCAGTTTTCTACAACTTGGAAAATGCTTCTGCCACACCATGAAATCTGTGTACATCTGCTCAAAGCCAGCATAGTCTCCAACTTTCTTCCCACTGGTCATCTGTTTGGTTTTGACTCCCTGTGTATTGAGTTAGAAGTAGACAAATGTAAAATGATCAAAGTTCATTCAGTTGTCATTTTGTTTGTGGTTCTGCCAGAGAGTGTATTTTGTAAGGCAAACAATCTGACCACTTCAGGATCATGTCTCCATATTTCTTCAACCAGTCATAAGTAGGACAAATACAACATTAAACTCTGTCCAGCATTCTGTGTTTTCCTGCCTTCACAGGATCACAGGATGTTAGGGGTTGGAATGGACCTCTGGAGATCATTGAGTCCAACCCCCTGTCAGATCAGGACCACAATCTAGTGCAGGTCACACAGGAATGCATCCAGATGGGTCTTGAAAGTTTCCAGAGAAGGAGCCTCCACAACCTCTCTGGGAAGCCTGTTCCAGTGCTCCATGACCCTTACAGTAAAGAAGCTTCTCCTCATGTTGAGGTGGAACTTCCTTCACTGTAGTTTATATCAATTGCCCCTTGTTCTATCACAGGGTGCAACTGAGAAGAGCTTGTACCCTCCCCCTTGACGACCACTGCAAGTATATTTTGGGAGAAAAGAATGAGTGTCGTACTTTGCCCACTGCAAAATGCCAGCAGCAATTTTCCTGGTGGTCCTATTAACAAAAGAGGGACAGCAAAATCATACTTAACTCCACAATCCTCCCCTCCTCTTTTTTTTGGAGATAGTAATCCAAAGGTATCTCAGTCTTAGAAATATCCAACCTACAGTCTCTCTTCCTATGTGGTTAATTACAACATCTTATGTTGATGACAGGAAAAACTTTTTCCCTAGGAGGGTGCTGGGGCACTGGAACAGGCTGTGCAGAGAGACTACGTTAGTTTCCTTTTCTGGAGACTTTCCAAACCCACCTGGACACATCCTTGTGTAGCCTGCCCTAGGTGATCCTGCTTTGAAAGAGAGGATTGGATGTAATGATCTCTAGCATGCTATAACTCTCTGATGGCCCTGACAGAGTTAGATAATGGTTAGATTCAATGATCTTAGAAGTCTTTTCCAACCATGGTGATTCTGTGATTTTATCGAGAAAAGCAAGTACTGTTGAGAATGTAGTGCATACAGTCCAAAAAGCAATCACTAGAATCATTGATATTCTTCCTTTTTCATATAAAGTTAAAGGTTTCACACTAGCTGGTGTGAGTTAGCTTAAAGCACCATATCTTAATGAGTACGGTAGTGAAAGGCTAATTCTTTAACCTTGGCAGCTTTGTATCTTCAAGGTCTTTTCAAAGTGCCATAGACTGGAGGATGGATAAGATGGATACTGAAGAGCTAAAAATGTGGTTGAATAGATGGGTAAATCATGGCTGGGAAATTTGGCCATCTGCTGTTCACCTCCTTGTGTGAGACCTCAGGAACTGGAATTATGCCTGGAGAACAGAAAGTGAAGACATGGAGGCTGATTTGGATCTCTGAATGCAGACTGACTTCCTTCAAGGATTTTGGAGTTTTTTCTTCATAGTTTTTTGGTGGGGGTTTTTTTGGTTTGTTTTTTTTTTGTTTGGTTTTTTTTTTTTTTTTTTGGTTGGTTGGGTTTCTTTTGTCATTCAATTACTCTTAATGTCACCCCATGCCTGTTTGTGGACAGGCTGAGGAAGTTAGATTTGTTCAATGTGGAAAAGAGAAGAGTATGTAGAGACCTTATAGCAACCTTCCAGTACCTGAAGTGGACTACAGAAAAGCTAGGGAGGGACTTTTTCTAAGACTTTGTTGTGATAGGACAAGAGAGAATAGATTGAAGTTTGAGAAGGGTAGATTTAGACTGGATATTAGAAAGAAAATCCTGTGACAGGACAAAGGGCATTTGTCTGAAACTAGAGCAGGGTAGTTTTAGATTGGACATTAGGAAGGAACTCTTTAAAGACAGTGAGTGTGGTGACACATTGAAATGGCTTGCCCGGAGAAGTGAACAGCTCATCCTTGGAAGTGTTTAAGGCCAAGCTGGAGGAGGCTTTGAACTACTTGATCTAGTGGGAGGTGTCTCTGCCCATGGCAGGGGTGTTGGAACTAGCTGATCTTTAAGGTCCCTTCCAACTCAAGCCATTCTATGATATAAATAAGATAGGGTTTTATGAACAGTCTGCCTGCAAATCCATTCAGAAATATTCAGCCAACCCAGTCCTCACAGTTTTATTAATAATTTTTATGTCCCCTAACAAAGGCTGAATTGTTCCCTTGCTCCCGGCCTGAATGTATAGAGATAAACTATATTGAATCTAAATTGTATTTCCCAGTAACAGCAATTTGTCATTTGAATGTGATAGTTATATCACTGAGATAATAATGGATTATGCAATTCCTAGCATTTCCAGAATCTTAAAACGTTGACCAGCAAACAGAATGATCATTCTGTCCCTAGTCCTTCACAAGTATTCATGGAAAAATTTCAGCAGTCTCCAAATGCCTGTCTTCAAGTGTTCTGTGAGTGGAATGGTTTCTCTCAAGTGACTCTGGGGTGCATTAAAAAGAATATGGCCAGTAAATTGAGGGATGGTCACTGCTCCCTCTACTCTGCCCTGATGAAACCATATCTGGACTATTGTGTCCAGTTTTGGGGTCCCCAGTTCAGAGACATACTGCATTGTCCAAGACAGACTATGGGGATGATTAAGGGAATAGAACATTTGTCTGATGAGGAAAGGCTGAGAGACCTGGGGATGTTTAGCCTGGAGAAGAGAAGGCTGAGAGTGGATCTGAGCAGAGTTTGCAAATACCTGAAGGGAGCATGTGCAGAAGAAGGAGGCAGTCTCTTTCCTATGGTGCCCAGTGACAGGATGAGGGGCAACAGACACAAACTGAAGCACAGAAAGTTCATCCTCAACATGAGGAAAAACTTTGTTGCTGTAATGGTGCTGAAGCCCTGGAACAGGCTGCCCACAGAGCTTATGGTGTTTCCTTCTCTGGAGATTTTCAAGACCCTTCTGGACACCTTTCTGTGTGACCACTCCTTTGGTGGTAGTGTTTGGTTGCATGCTCTCCAAAGGTCCCTTCCAACCCCTACCATTCCATGGTTCTATGATTTTCTTTTATCATGATTTTCTATCCAAATACTTTTTCCACATTATGGGTAAGAGTAGTTCTTGTTATGTTGCATCCAGTTGTGTGTGTCAGTCACCCAGAATTCACATTATGTACCTGACGAGAAGGTAAACAAAAC
>WBNM01012963.1:74564-102754 GCA_013399055.1 Ramphastos sulfuratus | reverse complement strand
CCTGCCCATGGTAGGGGGGTTGGAACAGGCTGATCCTTGTGGTCCCTTCCAACTCTGACTGATTCTATGATCTACCTTAAATGAAAGGGCAAAATTACAGGAACCTTCTGGCTTCTAACAAGAGTTGAGCTAATGCCAGCTGCTGCTTGGGGCTACAGAGCCCACTGGATCTGAATTCATTGCAGTGCTTGATGGGGGACTGGGTGTTATCTATGGGGACAACTCTTCAGGGAACACTCATGCTTATTTCTAGCAAAAATGGCTTCTCAATGACTGACTGAAATAACTTTTTCCCCCTTGCTTTAGGACACATCTTGCATCTTTTACTCCCAAGAGGCAGCCACTAGAGCTGCCTGGGGAAGTTGGAGGTTTTTCTCATTCCTTATGCTGCCATAGGGTTAATTCAGCAGAGCATTCTTATCTCCAAACTGGGGCAATGTATGTTCTTGGCATAATGAATCAGCTGAGTGGCATCAACAAAGAGATTTATGCAGATAGAAAGATAAATATCTCTTTGTTCTGTCTGCTGAGCAGTGCATTGCTCATCATATTTCAGACTGACTGTAATTCAGTTTTGTGATTAAACGTGCTGCCTGTTTTTCAGTGGTCCCTGTGCTCCTGGCAAACAATTCCAAGGGGACTGGAATGTGAAGATGGCTTCAGAAAAGTCCACAGAAGCACTGGCAGGCATCAGACTTATCTACTAGACTGAAACTCTGGCTTCAGAGTTTGTCTTTGTCCTTCAACACAGCAATTCTGCAGGAGCTGAGGGTTCCTCTGTAGTGTGACCACCTGCTAATTTAATGCATCTTTAACCACTTGATGCTTCTGTGTATCCATGTTAAAGGTTTCTGGGTAACAGCACAGATCACCCAGGGCAGATATTCTGTGCTGCAGTGCTTAAATGTTCACTGGTTAGCAGCTCTGGCCCTGGAAGCCAGAAGTGGAGGGTCAGCTCTAAAGGTGTGAGACACAAAGGTGACACTGAGCACTTCCCTGTTGCCCATCCCAGGCTCAGCAGGCAGAATGGAAACTCCTAGCTAAGAAAATAGTCTACCAGTGACAGGTTTGGGGAAGGGGGTGAAGACAGTGGTTCCCTGTCAGGGATGCCAGAATAAAATTAGAGAGACAGACTGTTGCAAGGAGAAAAGGCAGAGGTCACTCAGGTTTGATCTAGCAGTTAGCTTATTGAGTTTTTTAAGTCAATAAATATTTTACATACTTAGATTTATTAAGTGCAGATGGATTGGTGGGCAATATCCTACTACCTACTGCCCTTAAAGCTAGTGTGGGATGGAAAGCTTATTGTGTGTAGCTTAAATGTTACATGCATGCAACAAAATGGCACTTAACAACCCATCAATGTCTGCGTTGCCTGAGGGGGGTGTGAGGTGTCCCTGCTCAAGGGGAGATCATCACCACCACACAGTCAAACTGTTGTGGAGGGAGAGCTCAACAGGCCCTGATGGCTGCAGATATTTGTAGCATGAAGTGATTGGTTTGTAGTCAGATTTTCAGTTCTGGTCACTTATCAGTCCAGTCTCCAGCTGAACTGTTTCTCTGGGGGTTCAGTGTTGTGTCCTCACTGATATGCATACACAAAAGGATTGACTTCAGTTTGGTTTACTTGCTGAGCATCTGCCTGTTCAAATGGAAGGGCTGCATCTGCCACACAGACCAAGCATGAATTGGAATAGAGAGGAGACCCCATCCCTGGGCACTGTGTGAAAGAGGAATTTCCATTTCCACTGCCCATTATCCAGGGAAAGGGGACTAAAGAGATTAAGAACAGGAAAAGGGTCCAAGGACTGAGGACATTGTACCTCTTTCCATCAAAGATCATGCGTGTTCACTCCAGGAGAGGTGAGTTCTTGCTGCTTACAAATCTGTGCAGTGCTGCTTGTACCTGTATGATTCATTTCCACCATCTGTATTTATACTGAAATGTAGATAGCTACCCATGCAGCTGCATCCTTAGATGGAGAGCCCAACAGGCACAGGCAGGTGGGGAGGCCTTTTTCTGTTCTGCCTTCTGGAAATGCTGGCATACTTCTCACTGCATTTTATTCTCTACTTTATTGACTATGCAGCTGAAAAAAATGTGGGGAGGAGGGGGAAACCACTGACAAGACAGTAGCTCAGAGAGGAATCAATGAAATCAGACAGGAGAAGCAAAATTAATATTGGTGGTTTGTTGTTTGTTTGGTTTTTTTTTTTACCCCTTCAGCAAGTAATTCTCATAGCTTCAGATCAGAGTGCTGAGGAAACCAGAGTCTTGCCTCTTCCATCTCCTCACAGAACAGACTGTTATTGCATCACTTCTCAAAGGAACACTTCTGATCTTAAAGGTGATAGGTAGCTCCAAAGATGAGGGGAAATCTAGTGAAGCTCTCTGACTCCTCTTCCTCCATGCTTATCATCCACTGATAAAACTGAGACATGGACCAGTTGTGTGCTCTGGTCCCTATGGAGCTGGGATCCTAATGTGGAAGTCTGTCTTGAAAGACATAAGAAACACATCACAACCATTTAATGATAATTCTTTTTTTTAAAGCTTTCACCCCCTCAAGAAATTCTCCAAGAAGCTCTACCTGCAGAGCTTTCCATTATTTCCCTTGTTCCATTGACATTGACACAGAGATCTTAGACTCCAGGCACTCAATGCTAGGGGCTATAAATCCCTTAGATCTAGTCCAATTTCATCTGCTTCTGAGCAGTTCAGGGAAGCTCTGAGTCTGGTGCAGGTTGTCCCTACCTTACATCCCCTGACTCCCTTGTCATGTTTTATATACTTACTGACTTTTACAGAGCTTCCTGAGACATTCTTCAAGGAAGATTGACTGATTTAAGGGGTTACCAACCCTGCAGGTTGGTAAATATGACAGCTGGCTGAGGATTAACAGGAAATCATGAATAAAATCATTGGGATTGATAAGAGATTCTCAAGCAATGAAAGTTTTCTTGCAGGAAGACAAAGAGTAAGAAAGAAACTGTGAAGGTCAAAGTGTTGGTAACCACTGAGCCCAGGAATGCTGCAGGGTGTCCTGGCAGAGCTAGCATCAAATGGCTAACAACAAGGGGATAAAGTGCTAGAGAGAACTGCAGTCCAAGGTGTAGGAGGTTGGGCAGAGCAGTGTAGGACTGGAGTAGCTGTGGGAGCAAGTCAGTGTGGACAAGTGTCAGAGTGGTGTGAAGATGCAGGGCAGGATCAAAATGAGCTGGCAAACTGATCTGGGGGTGCTGTTCATTGCCTGCTCTGTGTTGCCAATAGCAGAGAAAACTATAGAACAAGACCAGGCAGCAGAACTGTCTTCTAATGCCTTCTCCAGGTAAGAGTTTCCTAATGTACTGCAGAGAGCAGACTGAGGTGGTCCAAGATGACTTCCTTCCCTTGCCAGTACCTTCACCTACTTCATTGCTGGGAGGTTTGCAGCCTGCTGTTTGCTGCTTACACTCTCCATGGCTTCCCTTGTTGCTCCTTTTATGTATCACAGTATCACAGTATCAGCAAGGTTGGAGGAGACCTCAAAGATCATCAAGTCCAAGCCATTACCACAGACCTCAAGACCAGACCATGACACCAAGTGCCACGTCCAAACCTGCCTTGAACACCTCCAGGGACGGTGACTCCACCACCTCCCTGGGCAGCCCATTCCAGTGGGGAATGACTCTCTCAGTGAAGAACTTTCTCCTCACCTCCAGCCTAAACTTCCCCTGGCACAGCTTGAGACTGTGTCCTCTTGTTCTGGTGCTGGTTGCCTGAGAGAAGAAAGCAACCTCCTGCTGGCCACAACCACCCTTCAGGTAGCTGTAGACAGCAATAAGGTCTCCCCTGAGCCTCCTCTTCAGCAGGCTAAACAATCCCAGCTCCCTCAGCCTCTCCTCATAGGGCTTGTGCTCGAGGCCTCTCACCAGCCTCGTTGCCCTTCTCTGGACACGCTCAAGCACCTCATGCAGCACTTTTCTGTTCTCTCTCTTAACCTGTAGCTGCTTCTACTGTCCTGTAAATCCCCACTGATGACTTCAGTGTTCCAGGCGTGAGGGGCTTTGGTGCTTTGGTTAATGAACTGGAAATGAATTGGAACCTACTGGCTCTGGAGAACCTATACCAAGAGCCATCTGATGTGAACTGCAAGTGCTGATTGGTATTCAGGGAGCTGAGCTCCAGTCTGACATATGCTACCTGGCCCTTTGGTTTGCTATGGGCTTCCTGACAGCTTCTACTGTGCATCACAGCAAGGAATGTCAGGATCAGTCAGGAAAATGTTTAGGAAGGGGTGATTTGAAGGGAAGGAGCCTAGAGTCTGGTATGGATTCATGTTTGTGCTGTGGAGCAGGATAAGGAGTGTAGGGGGTGAAGAAATGTGTTATGAGCACTCAGTAGAATTTGTTTGATCAGAGGTTTTATGATCTTCTCCTTTTAGTCTGATATCCCAGAGCTACTTGGTTAAGGAATGTCAAGGGTTGTGGCTAGGCTGGCCACTGTGAGTGACAGATGCTCTCTGTTTATCACTGGATAAGGAATTGGCTGGATGGTGGCACACAGAGTGGTGATCAGGGGCACAATGTCCACTTGGAGACCAGTGCCAAGTAGTGTCCCTCAGGGGTCAGTGCTGGCACCAGTGCTGTTTGACATCTTTGTCAGTGCCATGGACAGAGGAATCAGTGCAACCTCAGCAAGTGTGCAGGTGGCACCAAGCTGTGTGGCACAGTCGACTTGCTAGAGGGCAGGGATCCATCCAGAGGGACCTGATGGAAACATGATTCTATGTTTACCTCTCTCCCTTCCTAAAGGGAAAGAGAAGAGGAATAAAGGAAAAGAATCATAGCATGGTAAGGTTGGAAGGGACCTCAAGGATAATCTTGTTCCAACCCCCTGCCATAGGCAGGGACACCTCCCACTAGCACAGGTCACTCAAGGCCTCCTCCAACCTGGCCTTGAACACCTCCAGGGAGGGAGCAGCCACAACCTCCCTGGGCAACCTGTGCCAGTGTCTCACCACCCTCACTGCAAACAACTTCCTCCTAACATCCACTTTCAATCTCCCCTCTGCCACTTCAAACCCATTGCCCCTTGTCCTGGCATTGCAAGCCCTTGTCAATAGTCCCTCCCCAGCCTTCCTGTAGACCTCTTCAGATCCTGCAAGGCCACTCCAAACTCTCCTGGAAGCCTTCTCTTCTCCAGGCTGAAGAGCCCCAGCTCTTTCAGCCTGTCCTCATAGAGACTTAATGGACTGGAAAAGAAAACCAAAGTGAATGAAAATAATAATAAAATACATAGAAATGCACACAAAGCCAACACTGAGCCCAGCCCCTTCATGGCAATCAGTCACTGGTACCAGATTGGAGTCAGCAGTAAATGGGAGCTGGATTCAGGGGATGGTTTGGAGAACTCATGGATTCAGATACTTGCAGGTTGGGATTAAAGGCAGATGAACAGAGTCCTCCTTGGATGCTGGCCATTGAAGAAGAAGTTGACCCTCACATCATATTCAGTACAAAGCTGCAGGATCCCCTGTGGTATAACTTGTTGGTCAGTTTAGGGTCACCTGTGCTGCCTGCTCCTCCCTAGTGGTGTAACCTTGTGCTCTGCACCCTCATGTAGCACACAGCATCGCAGAATGTCAGGGGTTGGAAGGGACCTGGGAAGCTCATCCAGTCCAACCCCCCTGCCAGAGCAGGATCACCTAGAGCAGATCACACAGGAGATCACACATAATGGATATATTTCAGCCATGGGTAAACAAACAAATCATTTTTAGCAGTACCTCCATCTCTTGATGAACTAGAGAAGAGGGAGCTGTGACCTTGGTCTGCCTACCAGTCCTTGGTACCACAGAGAGTTACCTCAGCTTGTAGAGGAGGGTGTGAAAGAAGCTGCAAATTTCAGTGTGCAGTTACTTAGACTGAGCTGAAAACTAACATTACTGAACAAAATGAATTCTGTTCTAACTCAAACCAGGGCAAGGTAACATTGTAACTTTCCTTTTATGCTTGTTATGAGGCTTAATTTAACAAAAAAGAAATATGCTTTCTTGTCTCTGCAGTGAAGCCCTTAAACATTACCTGGATGTGACCTTTAAACATCTCAGAGCTAGGAAGCAACAGGCAAGCCCAAACTGCTGCTGCTCGTGTTGGTGTTTTGTTAATTTTTAAATACTTTAGGTTTCCAGAGTTGTTTGATTCATGGCTTCCATTCTATTGGTATGTACAGGAGCACACTGAGAAGTTAAGCATCATTTCCCTGCCTGTGACAGGAGGGACAGCTACAAGGTTTCTGGATGTGCTGATCTCAGCAAGGTGTTCTCTCAGCAGTCCAGTGGAGCACTACATGACAATTGCATGAGCTGCTGTTGGCTGATCTGACTGTTCTTTTGCTGTTCTCACTCATCAGGAGCTGCTTTGGTTTCAGGAATGCACAGCACCATAAGCTGCTGCAAATGGAATTAAGCTTAACAGCAGTTGGAAGGAAATTTAGGCTGTGCCTCTTTCACCACCTGTGGTTTGGTTTACTTGGAGGGTTCTGAAGTGGACATTTCCACCTAGAAAGGAGAGAGATTGCTTTGTTCATTTCATTTATTTATTTTTTTCATGTGCTAAGACCCTAGCTCATGTGTGGTAAACAACACCCTAAACTGTTGCTGGTTTGGTCATTTGTTTTATTTTTTGGTTGCTACTGTTTGGGTGTGGTTTGTCTGGTGGTTTTTGTTTGGTTTGGTTTATTTGTGTTTGCCCAATTGGTTGTTTTTTCTTTCTAATGGAGAATCCCAGAGTGGCTCTGGTTGGAAGTGACCTCAGAGATCATCTACTCCAGCCTCCCTGCCATGGGCAGGGACACCTCTCAACTAGTCTTGGAGAGATGAGGTCTTGAGCATCCTGGTTTTAACACCCCCAGGAAGAAGGCAGCCGCAGCCTGTTCCAGAGTCTCACCACCCTCTTACTGAAGAATTTCTTCCTCAGCTCCAGTCTAACCCTGCTGTCCCTCAGCTCCAAACCATTCCCCCTTGGCCTGTCTCTAGACACACTCAGCTAAAGTCTCTCTGCAGTCTTCCTGCAGGATCCCTTCAGGCACTGACAGGCAGCTTTAAGGTCCCTCTGGAGTCTTTACTGTAGGCTGAACACCTCCAACTCCATCAGCCTGTGCTCACAGCAGAGCTGCTTCAGACCCTGAATCACCCTTGTGGCCCTGCATTATCTACTGCCTTCCTGTAGGATCCCTTCAGGCACTGGCAGGCAGCTCTAAGGTCCCCCTGGAGTCTTCTCCAGGCTGCACACCCCCAGCTCCCTCAGCCTGTGCTCACAGCAGAGCTGCTCCAGCCCTTGCAGCATCTCTGTGGCCTCCTCTGGACTTGCTCCAACACCTCCATGTCCTCCTCCTGCTGGGGACACGAGAACTGGAGGCAGTATGGGACAAGAAGGAGTTTAATTCAGAGCACTGAGCAGCCACAGGTGATCTCAGTGTGAGCACGGGAAGAGTTTAACTCAGCATTTTCTCTTTGTTTCCAGAGTCCAACAGCCGGCGGGCAGTCAGCAGAGGCTACCTGGGTGAATTGCTGAGGCTCTATCAGGACTGGCACCACAATGATGTCTCCAACAACTACATTTATATCCGTAGGGGTCTTCTGCTCTGCCTAAAGCACATCACCAACATCCAGCTGGGCAGAGAGACTTTCCTTGACTCCCATGGCATGGAGATTCTCTTCACAAGTGTACAGGTAACTGGTGCTGTTGTGCTGAAGTGAGATGGGTTAGGAGTTAGTGTTGGGTTCCGCAGGAAACTCCATAGTTTTATCCTGGATTTATGTAGCGTATCAATGGAAGAAACCTGATCATCTTAAAATGACTCCCATGTGAATCCTGCTGTCTGCTTGGACTTCTCTTCCTGAGGAGTGATGCAGTGTCTCCAGAGAAGAGTGCTTGGGTGCTTTGAGTGTGCACATGCAGCCCAGACAGCCAACAGAGTCCTGGGCTGNCATTCTATGATTTTTATTTGCTACTTCACCTTTCCCATTGCTGCCATGAACAACTGCAACTGAAAGAGGTTTTTCGCTTCGCTTTTCTTTATGAGGGGCTGTCCACTTGTTCAGGTGGGATGAGATGGTCAGGACCAGCAGATCTTTCAAGGGACAGTGGCCTTTGTCAGTGAGAAGTCCCTGGTCTGTAGAAACTTGAATAGGGTGGATGGCAACAGCTGCTTCAGGGCAGGTAAAATCATAGAATGGTTTAGGTTGGAGAGAACCTCAAAGATCATCTAGTTCCAACCCCCTGCCATAGGCAGGGACACGATGTCAGCTTGTTCCTTCTCAAGAGCCTTCTACAACCCATGCAGCTATCTGAGATAACATTTCTTGATAGCTCAGCCTGGAAGCAACCCCATGGAAAGTGCAAACATGGGGTCACCTTGGGTGAGCAAAGAGGAAATGACACAGTAAGGCTGCAGTGAGCACCGATAATGCTAATCCTTCCACAGGCTGGCAGTGGAGTGGAAATGACAGCTCCAGGGGCCTCCAGTTTGCTTCTGTTGTTCCACTGTGTGCTGCTGGGGACATCTGGGAAGGGGAATTACCAAGGTTAATACCTTCAAGGCTGAACCTTCCCTTCCTACTACTTTGGGAGGGTGCCTCTCCAAGACACGGTGTCAGGAGGTGAGCCCTAGGAGGTCTCTTCTCTACACCAACCTGAGGGAGAGGCTGCTGCTAAATCCTTCAGTCTTCATGGTAGACAAAAATAGGAAATCTATTCTCCATCCATCCTCCTGAGAGGCACTGCAGGCTGTAGTAAGAGAGAAAGACTTGAGACAGAGCAAGGCAAACAACTCCTGCTTGAGAAAGCAATCCCTGTGTGTGTGCAGACACTGGTTTAGTGCCTGTAGGAATTTGCTGGCTGGGATGATTAGCTTTGACCAAATGCTGAGCAGCTAATGATATCTTAAAGGTACTAACAGCTGGCTAGAAAGGCTGAAACCTTTTTGAAACCAATTTTTTTTTTCTTTTCCTCTTTAAATTTTCTTTAAATCTATTGAAATGGAAAGAATTTTGCCAAGATGGATTTGTTTTAACAGCATCCTGTGGAACTTTTTTTAATGAGGCTGGTTTTCAATTGAAAATTCTGCAGCTGCTTATTGTTTGGGTGATGGACAGCTGAAATATCTGAGCTTTTAATAGCCCTGGGAGGTAACTGGGGCCTCATCCCTGTGGATATTAAAGGTAAGGCTCAACAGGACTCTGAGCAACCTGATCTGGTTGGGGATGCCCCTGCTGACTGCAGAGGGGTTTGGACTGGATGACCTTTGGAGGTCACTTCCAACCCAGACCACTGATCTTTACAGCAAGCCCCAGAAGTTCAAAGACTGTCTCCTTACAGAGATTAGGAATGACTGAGATTTTGGGGGAGAGGTGTAGCAGGGTTTTGGGTTTTGTTTCTGCCTGGAATGAAAAATAGGTTCAGGTAGTTATTTAATTTGTGAAAAAGTTGCATTTTCTGCTCCCATTTCTCTTCTCAAGCTCCACTTAGAATTTGATGACAGGTAAATGGTATAGTCACATTAGTAAGCATCTGGCTTCGTGTGCAGTGACAGAGAGCTGCTTGCTCTGAGACAAGCAAACAGGTTTGCATCCACTTTAGAAGAGACTTGTGTACAGAACATTGTTTTGCTATTTCACTTATCCATCCAATTTCTTAAGACTTACCAGGTTTCAGCCTTCCTGTACTATGTTCTACTCTAGGATAATATTATCCTATACTTCACTCTCTGTTTCCCAGTAGCAGCATCCATTAGCATCATTATTTTTTTTGCCTTAGTGCTATAGTGAAGCCTTCTTTTCCCTATGCATCACACGAATCATCATATCCAGACCATTCCAGTTTCAGCAGAGAAAAGGCTGAGTGTGGAGGCTAAAAAGCTGATCCCCCTGAGTTCAGGTTTGTTTTGCAGGGGAGTCCTGAGCAAAGGATTCATTCTCTTCCCAAATTCATAACATACCACCATAAAACAAATGGGATAGTTTGCACACAGACAAAGCAGTCCAGTGTCAGTAAAAAAAAAAAAAAAAAAGGCTTTTCCAGTACCATGATGGAACACTTTTGCAGCCATCATCTGTAAACTGTGTTATCTGGGAATCTGAGAGCTCTTCATGAGCAGTAATGAAAACAATCCCACACGTTCCCTCTAAGGCAGCCAAAGGCTTGTTTGCACTTCTGATCTAATTTGCTCTAAAGAAAAATGACTTTCAAACAGCATCATTGAGTAATTTCACCTGTGGAAGTTCAGTGTCTGCATCAAAACTGCCTTGTTCTTGGCTGTCTCAATTCACTCAGCAGTGGATTCAGTTGGCTGCCCCAAGGTGGGCATTGATGCAGTCCTGTGTTCCCTGTTCTAATAAAAGTGAGCAGAGGAGGGCAACAAAGCTGGGGAAGGGTCTGGAGAATAAATCTGATGAGGAGTGACTGAGGGAGCTGGGGATGGTTAGTGTGAGGAAGAGGAGGCTGAGGGCAGACCTCATTGTTGTCTACAGCTACCTGAAGGGACATTGTGGAGAGGCTGCTGCTGGGCTCTGCTCACAGGGAACTGGAGACAGAAGAAGGGGGAATGGCCTCAAGCTGAGGCTGGGGAGGTTTAGATTGGACATTAGGAAAAAAGAAATCATGGAGAGAGTGGTCAGGCACTGGAATGAGCTGCCCAGGGAGGTGGTGGAGTCCCCCAGCCTGGCTGTGTCTAAGGGTGGTTTGGATGTGGTGCTTGGGGCTATGGTTTAAGGTGAATCTTGTAGAGCAGGGTTCTAGGTTGGGCTTGGTGATCCTGAGGGGCTTTGCCAGTCTGCATGTGTCTGTGATTCTGTGAAAAACAGAACAACTTTACTAAATGATCCTAATGCTGTTTAAGAACATCATTCTGTTCCCACACAGACAAACTTTTCTTATCTTCCCTTTAGCAACAAGCAAACAAAAGCAACCAAACACCAGATGAAAGAGTGAATCAATTGAAACACTGAAAAGAGAAACCAGTTCTCCTTGGTGGTTGCTCTAACTGCAATAAAACTTTCCTTGGAGATGAGTTCAAAATTGTCTTTTCTCTCCTCCTGTTTCCTAACTGCCAAGGATCTAGGAATGCACATTAGGATTCTTGTAGTGAGTCTTGTAAGTATGTCAGCTTTAGGTGATGTTTCCAGTCTCCCTGCAGGAATCCTGGCTAATCCCACTGAATCTTATGAGGATGTTCAATCAGACAGGAGAAAACAGAATGCAACCTTGTACAGCTGAGAAACTCCAAGTGCAGCCATCTGCCTAACTGCAGTCAAGGACTTCCTTAGTGTTCTTTGGTCATCTTCCTGCTTCTGCTCAGCAGTTGTATTGGTGTCTGCTTGTCTGGGGCTTCTCCTTCAAAGGATCCCAGCAACACTCAGGTTGGCAAAACCTCTCAGGAGCACCAAGTCCAACCTAGAACCCTGCTCTACAAGATTCACCTTAAACCACAGCCCCAAGCACCACATCCAAACCACCCTTAAACACAGCCAGGTTGGGGGACTCCACCACCTCCCTGGGCAGCTCATTCCACTCCCTGACCACTCTCTCCATGAAAAACTTCTTCCTAATGTCCAATCTAGACATGTGTGTGTTTGTCTGTGGTGGNCTGCTCTTGCTGCAGCCCAGGGATCCTAACTATGGGATGTCAGGCATTGGCACAAAGTATCTGCTCTGCTCTCTCTGGGCTGCTCCTTTTTGTATGTTCTACAGGAATGCAGAAATCATAGAATCATCATATCCAGCTCATTCCAGTTTCAGCAGAGAAAAGGCTGAGTGTGGAGGCTAAAAAGCTGGTCCCTTTGAATTCAGGTCTGCTTTACAGGGGAGTTCTGAGCTGAGGATTCACTGTATTCATAATATGCCACCATAAAACAAATGAGATAGTTTGCACACAGATAAAGCCTGGGTTGGAAGGGATCTTTAGAGGTCATCTACTCCAACCTGCCTGCTATAGGCACAGTTTTGGCAGATGTTGGCAGTCAAAACCTATGCATTAGCTCTTTGCAGGACCTTTTAAACCTGTATTAAAGAACCTATCTTTGTAGTACTACTGTCACTTATGTTGGCTAGGACATTTTGATTTCTGCTACTATCATGGCTGCCTTCAGTACACCCTGACCATAACATCTTAGAGGAGGGCTGGGGGATGCTGTCTTCTAAACATCATGCAGCAATGGAAGCCCTCTGAGGTTCATGCTAGTCTGTATTTCTGCAAGAAGCAGACTGCAGGAACTTGAGTTCTGGCTGTTGGATGTTCCAGGAATGTGGATTATTTCTTTGGGTGGTGTTGGTTTTTTTTGTTGTTTGTTTTTTTTTTTTTGTTTTGTTTTGTTTTTTTTTGGGGGGGGAGGGTGTGGCTTTCTTTTTTTTTTTAATGGTGAAAAAGGAGGAGGGAAAAAGTGAGGGAGGGAAAAAGCCCCTCATAAATACAAAAATGTCCCATTCTGCTCAGAGGAGCATCTCTGCTCTGGGGGATTGTGTCTAATAGGTAGGACAACTGCAAAAGACAATTCTTACCCTTGTTCTCCTTTGGTTCCTAGGATGGTTTGTGTTGTAAAAATCTGGATCCTATCACAACCACAGTGATCCAGATTCTGAGAAAGTGCTACCCCAAGGAGTCTCTGCCTCTGAGAAGAGTAACAAGCTCCTATTGCTTCCCTCTTCCTGGAAATGCAAAGGTTGAACCTCCGTGTGAGGGATCTGAAAGTAAGTGCCTGAAGGGTGAGCTCAGGAGAAGGAAAAGGAGGACCACATGAGAATCAAGTGTAAATGTGGGGAAGGGAGGCTTGGCAGCCTTGTCCTGAGGTTTATGGTTAGGATTAATCTTGTGTCCTACAGTGGCACTCAGTAGGAATAAAAACTGCTCCTCGATGATCTTGAAGTTTTGGCAATTCTGTTTGGGGAATAAATGAGAGAAGATTAAAATGAGCAAGGGAAGGATGTGTCTGTGTGAGAAGAATCTTTTTAGCATCCAAAACCAAATAACTGAGGAGAATGGGTTTGGCAGAGGCTGGGGATGCCACTGCCACGCTGCAACAACAGAGGAAGAGAGCATTGTGCTTCTGCAGGACTGTTTATGGGGGGTGCACTGCCCTGCAGCTTTTCCAGTGAAGAACTGTAGGAGGAGTTACCCTTTTTGCTTTCTAAAATAAAAGTGGGTAGCAGTCACTGCTGTAGGAGGGTGGTAAGACTCTGGAATAGGCTGCCCAGGGAGGGTATGGATAGTTTCTCTGTGGGGGGTGCTCAAGGCCAGGTTGGATGAGGCCTTAAGCAGCTGAGTCTAGTTGTGAGGTGTCCCTGCCCGTGGTGGGGAGATTGGAGAAGATCTCTGAGATCCCTTCCAACCTGAACCATTCTGTGATGGTTCTATGAGTGAGAGACAGGAGCACTTAGTGAAAAGCAGAACTGAAGCAGGGGCAGGACAGCCACCCTGCAGGAAGGGCAACTGGCAGACTCCATGGCACACACGAGTCATTTCTCTGTTGCTTTCCATTTCATATGGGAGATGCTCAAGTACTTTAATGATGATAGTGCAGTAAAACACCATAATCCAGATAATATAGATTAAGTGCATCCTCTAATATTATTGCAGCCAAGCAGAAAATCTCTGTATTGCTTTGTAATAGGAGCTGGATCTGTGTTATGGTGACATTTGTCATGGTTTCGAGAGGCAATGCGCGAGTCCAAGAGCAGAGAGCTTTAAAAAGTGGCAGCTCTCCTGCCAAATTCATTTACATTAGATTAACAAATAGGATCTGCTTTAATCAGACTTGTAGTGGGTTGTAGTTTGAAGGTGTGTAGCACACATGGAAGAAGGCCAGGGAAAAGGTATTAGGTTGAACACCTTTGCTGTTACCTCTCTTCTACTTCTGCAGGTGATGAAAGTGATGGAGAGGAAGAGGTTGAAAAATGCTTGGATAATGAAGACGTGGAGAGTAAGGATGAAGTAGGTATATGAGCTATATTGTGCTGGTTTAAGGCTAATTGGAATATTTTAATAGAGAAAATTATATTATAGGCTGTGAAAAGGAAACAATGGTGATGTCTACTTCACTCATAGGCTTGCTGTGATGTTTAAGAAAGAACCCAAAACAAAAGATAAGACAGTCGGGCTTGGGGCACTCTCTGGGGTACAGCGTCTGGGGCTGTCCTGCAACTTCTGGCTTCTTCTCTCCGACAAATTAATTTCACTAATCACTTTTCTTCTAACTCCTCCTCTGGCCGATCCTCAAAACCTTGGGGTAAGGTATAGGGGTGGGGAGAAGGTGGAAGGGTGGTTGGGAGCCCCTCCTGGGGTCTCTGATTTCTGGGAGGGGAGTTGTGTTTCTGTATTACCTTTACCTTGTATATTTCTGTAACTATTCCTGTATATAGTGCATATATCTGCTTGTACATTGTGCTGAGCTGTAAATAGAGCTTCATCTAAAACTTCCAGCCAACTGAGTTCTAGCCTGGGTCATTTTACAAAGTGTAGGGGGGGCAGGTAACTCCCAAACCCACATCATTTTCTTATTTGGCGCCCAACGTGGGGCTCGAACCCACGACCCTGGGATTAAGAGTCCCATGCTCTACTGACTGAGCATGGGACTTAATCATCCACCTTCTGGAAAGTAAACTTTTGCCTTGTCCATTTTAACATCCTGATAAACTAAGCAGAGAATGTAGATAAGCATGTGGTGCCACATAAATACACTGCATGAATAATAGAAGGGTACTTGAGAGAAGGAAAAGAGAAAACTTTGCCTTTCATTCTGGAGGCTTCCCTGCATTTTTCTTTTCAATTGCCATCTTTGTCACCCAAGATGGTGCAGGTTTGGTGGCTTTTCTGTTCCTGCAGACTGACCAGTGGCTTGCACAGCTGGGAATAAATGATGCATTTTTGACTCCTCCATGTGTAGAGCAGGAATGGCATTTAGTAGGGGAAAATCAAATAATAACCTGGGGAAGACTAATTCCCTTTTTTTCCCCACCCACCTATATTGGAGCATATTTGAGCTGTGTGCCTACCTTAGGAAAAAGATTGGTTCTCAGCCCCAGCTGGGTCATTTGAACCTGTACTCCTCCTTTATTTGCTGCTGCACATAAATAATGCAATGAATTATTCAATACTCTCCTGACTTCTCCCTTTTGCACTCTTCCTGTCGCTACCTAACTAGCAAAGCCCCCTGCCAGCTGCAGATGAATGCAGACCTTTTTGCTGTGGAAGGACATGGAAGCACACACACAAATGGGAAGCACTGAATGCTGCTGACAGGTTTTAGCCACATAAAGTAGTTTGGGAAGGCGAATTCAAGAAATGAAGTTGCAAGTATAGCCTAATTAGATCTGATTGAGCCTTCTGTGGAAGAGTGTTTTCATCCCTTGCCCTGTCTTTTTCTCCTCAAGCATTAAACTGGAATTGCCCAGTGAAAAAAGGAAGTTAAAAAGCCCCA
Source organism: Ramphastos sulfuratus (assembly GCA_013399055.1). Taxonomy (NCBI): domain Eukaryota; kingdom Metazoa; phylum Chordata; class Aves; order Piciformes; family Ramphastidae; genus Ramphastos; species Ramphastos sulfuratus. The sequence continues at coordinate 87,299 of WBNM01012963.1, read as the reverse complement.
TGTGGCCTCAGTGTCCCAACTTGCCCCTGTCTGGCTGGTTTTTATCTGAGTATTAGAGTTTGTCAAGATGCTTATTAGAAATAAAATTCATAGTGAATTTATCTTGTTCTTTAATTAGTTATTCACTTGGAAACAGATCCTATATTCCTCTGAACTATTTCATTATTCATGAGGATTTGTCAAGTAGATGTGAGCAAGGGTTGGTTTTTTATTTTGCCCAAGAGCTCGCTCTGAATATGAGTTTTAACTATTGTTTGGTGTGCTGGTCAGTTATCTCACATGGCAAACCTTTTTAAAAGGGGGAAAAAAAGGCAGGGAATTGATGAGGAACTTCTGGTTTGCCTCTTTTGTATGTATGTTGCACANCAGCCTGTCCTCACAGCAGAGCTGCTGCAGCCCTCTCAGCATCTTGGTGGCCTCCTCTGGCCTGGCTCCAACAGTTCCATGTCCTCCTTGTGTTGAGGACTCCAGAACTCACAAGGTACTCCAGGACATGTGTGAGGAGAGCAGAATAAAAAGGCAGAATCCCTTTCCTTGCCCTGCTGGCCACACTGCTGTTGCTGCAGCCCAGCAGAGGGTTGCTGTCTGGGCTATGCATGCATGGTGTTGATGTGATTTATGAACATAAAGTGGATGTCAGGAACAAGTTCTGCACTATTAGGATAGTGAGACATTGGAACATGTTGCCCAGGGAGGTAGGTGGGCCTGGATACCTCTGGAATATTCAAGGTGGGGCTCAAGAGGGCTCTGGGCAATCTGACCTAGTTGAGGATGCCCCTGCTGAGTGCAGAGGGTTGGGCTGGGTGACCTTTGGAGGTCCCTTCCAAGCCAGCCCATCCTGTGACTCTATGATTTTCACAGACAGCAGGTAGCCATACGGAGCATTTATTCCAGCTAGACTCAAACTTGGATCATTGCTTCCATCAGGAACTTTTCCAGAGCTCTGTGAAAATCCAAACCATCACATCATCTGTGCTCCTCAACCTGAAACCTGAGCAAGTTTGAGGCTGCTTCTACATCATTAGTGGCAAACCCTTTTAAACTCACCTTGCACTCTTCCCAGCTCTTCATTGCCTTTTCAACTAGGTCCAAGCAGGAGTTCAGGCTCTGCTTTGCAAAACAAGTGTGCCTCAGGGTTTGAAGTGCCCTGGGCCCTCTTGCATTCAGGCAATTTTATCTTTTCTTTTGATAAGAGCTCAGAAATTAGTCTATTTAGCAGATGCAAATCACTCCTTTTGGCGTGTTGTGGAGGATAATTACTAGTGACACACTGAATTATTTAAATAATGCTATAGCATAATGCCCAGCCATCAATGCCACATCTTCAGCCTTCCCTCTTGCCCCATATTTTCCTGGTTTCTTATGCAATGACTGAATGCTTGACAGGGTTTGGCTTTGTTTCTCATATCTGATACAGAGCAGGCTGCACATCCATGCACAATTGCCTTCCACTGAAACTTTCAGATAGGGCTCTAATCCCTGATTCCTTGATAGATGAGATCTGAAAAGCTTTCTTTTTTTTTTTTGTTTTCTTATAATACAAGAATATCAAGGAATTTGGAGATTGTAAAAGATGGATTGGGCAGGGAGTTTCATAGGTTTTCAAAAGTAGCATTGAGAGATAAGAATAAATTGTAAGCAATTGGTGCTTTACAAGTTCAGTGATGTGGTTGTGGACCTTTCAGTTTGATGAGTAGGCACTCAGAAACCCTGTGGTTGTCTAAATCAAAGGTAGGAGTGTTAGGCTTTCTATTTTTGTGAGGATAATTTTGGCATCAAAATCCTTGGAGAACTTAACTTGCTGAATGTGCAGCAAGTTTGGTTTGGTTATTGTTTCTTTGGATCAGAATATTGCCGATTACATCTGGGGGAGTTGTGCCTGCTGGTTTACACAACACAAGTGAGGGAATGGATGATGTAACTGTTGATGGCTCTTACTTTTGAAACCTCCCAAGCTGAGATGCTTATGAGAAGGTTCAAGTTCTTTGGAAGGCATCATATCACAGAATTAACCAGGTTGGAAAAGACCTCTAAGATTGAGTCCAACCTATCAGCTAACACCTTCTAATTAACCCATGGGACTAAGTGCCCCATCCAGCCTCCTCTTAAACACCTCCAGGGATGGGCACTCCACCACCTCCCCGGCCAGCCCATTCCAATGCCAATCACTCTCTCTGTGAAGAATTTCTTTCTAACATCCAGCCTGAACCTACCCTGGCACAGCTTGAGGCTGTGTCCTTTTGTTCTGTCCCTGGATGCCTGGCAGCAGAGCCCAACCCCAGCTGGCTACAACCTCCCTTCAGGTAGCTGCCGAGAGCAATGAGGTCTGCCCTGAGCCTCCTCTTGTGCAGGCTGCACACCCCCAGCTCCCTCAGCCTCTCCTCACAGGGCTGTGCTATAGGCCCCTCCCCAGCCTTGCTGCCCTTCTCTGGGCACCTTCCAGTACCTCAACATCTGTCTTGAATTGAGGGGCCCAGAACTGGACACAGGACTCCAGGTGTGGCCTGAGCAGTGCTGAGCACAGGGGCAGAAGGATTTCTCTGCTCCTGCTGGCCACACTGTTCCTGAGCCAGACCAGGATGCCATTGGCCTTCTTGGCCACCTGGACACACTACTGGCTCCTGTTCTGCTGTAGCACCCCCAGGTCCCCCTCTGCCTGGCTGCTCTCCAGCCTCTCTGTCCCCAGCCTGTAGCACTGCTTGGGGTTGCTGTGGCCAAAGTGCAGAACCTGGCACTTGGACTTAAGAAAACTCCTGGTGTTGGAGTGTGCCCACCTGTGCAGCCTGTCCAGGTCCCTCTGCAGAGCCCTCCTGCCCTGTAACAGATCCACACTTGCTCCCAGCTGGGTGTCATCTGCAAATTTACAGATGCTGGACTCCATCCCCTGTACTTGCATGCTCAAACACCTAAACATCAAGCTTCCCTGTTTGATGGTAGAGCTCTACCTCTTGTGCCTCTCTTTTCCTTTCACAGCCTTCATGAGTATGGTAAGAACAGTCATAGGACCCATGAAAAATGTATGGTGTCATGAGAAATCAAGGGTATCGTGCAGAATATTGACTTGAACAGTTGTCTAGTGGGGAATGTTTGCTCCATGTGCTTTTCTAATTCTTCTTTGGTAGGATTATGACTTGGAGACAGATGTCAACAAATTGAGGTCACAACCAGTGCTTGATCGGCCAGAGGAAGAGCTTGGACAATATGAAGCCATGTGTCCAGAACTTTCCCAGAATTTTCAGGTACTACCACACTGCTGCTTCCTTGGTTTGTAAGACAGTTAGAAGTTTAAGAAGTACTTGAAAGGGAGCAGTGAGGAGATAACCAGATAGGGCTGGGAAGAGTTAAACTTTATGCTGTAGTTTATTGGCGTGAATTGGAAAGGGAGCGATGTTGTTTGGTGCACATTTGGCTGGCTGGGGATTAACTAAGCACTGCTGAATCAATTGCTACATGAGAAACCTGTCAGGTGGTAATTCATATCCTTACTGGCAATCTGAATGGCAATATCAAGATCAGAATGAGATGTGGAGAATAAATACTGTCAACTGGTGGTTTGAAGGAAGGGCAGAAGACTGCACCTGCTGCTGAGTGAAAGGCACAGTTCAAATCACTGCTCTGTTGCAGTCTGGGACAAGAAATGGACTCTTGTACTCATTGCATGGCTTGGAATTTAGGAGAGTTGAAAACATCAATCTGGAAAGCACCCAGTGGCCTAGTACAGCTCCTGTACACACAATGCTGTGACATTTATTATGGCCATAAGTAGACAAATGGGATTAAATTATGCTCTTGTATGAAGGTAGGGATGGAGTTTTGCATGGCAGATTGGCCTCCTTTGCTGTAATAGTTACACTTTTAACAAAATGCCTTGCAAATTATCATCTCTCAATCAGTTGTGGTTGGAGATGATTCATCTAGATGACTTGGTCTGATCCTTTTTAGTTTCTAAGGATTACTGTTGGGACAGCTTTGTGGCCAGAAAAATTCTGTCAGGTGGTCCATGGGCTGATTTTACTCTGTCTTTTTGGAGTAGTAGACTTTGGGGAGATCTGTAAATATTTCTGTTCTTCCTTGAAAGGCTTTCTCTGGAAGGAGGCACAACCTGGGTTTAGTTTCCTTCTAACTTCTACCTTTTTTTTTTTTTTTTTTNTTTTTTTTTTTTTTAATTTTAAAGGTGCTAGAATTTGAGTCTGAGGAAGAGAAATGCTTGGAGAATAGGACTGAAAGTCTTCCCTCTACTCCCTCCCATTTCATTCCAAGTGCTGCTTCTGTCAGACATTCAAATTGCAAATGGAGAAACCAAAGTGTCACAGAGACGGGACCAGATCCAGGGAAAAACAATTTCAAAGCTCCCCTTCAGTGCTGGACAAAGGAGGAGAAATGCAGATGGGATCAGAATGATGAAAAAAGAGACAATGAAGAAGCAGCCCAAGATGCAGACTCCTGTGAAGAGGAACATCCAACCAGGAGCCATGTGCTTGCTTTGCGTCCTCCCCCGGAAGATGCTGGAGAGAGGTTGGAGAGCTCAGATTTGGTGACAAAGCTTCTGGAGAAACACCAAGGGGACATCCCCTTCCACAGCCCTCACTTCTACATGGCTAGGGCCAAGTGTGTTAAGTCCATACCATCCTACAAAGACTTGGCCTTCCCTGATTTCTGGGGTCACCAGACACCTCCTCACAGCAAGCCCCTGCTGGAGCGCAACTACGGCGTTCAAAGGTGATTGTATTTGAATGGAATTGCCACACTGAGAGCTCCAAAGTGGCTTCTGTAGCTGCTGGCTAAAACATCTCTATGTAGGGCAATTATAGAAGGAATTCCTGTTTATCAGTTTATTTGATCCAAGGCCAAAGAGCAGTTTGGGCTCTCCTCCCGAGGAAGGGAAACTGTTCTGTATCTGGATTGTGAACAGGATTAGGATTCTCTCAGACATGGACTTTCTTTGTGTCAGTGGATAAACTGTGAACTGTCTGTGCATGGTTTGCTTTGTCTCACAGATCAAAGTGGCAGCCACTTTTAGTGCTTACAATGCTGTCTCAGCTGTCTCTTGGAGGAAGGATGCTTTCTGTCCTCTCGAGCCGTGTGTCTGTGTCGGGTTCTCAGGACTCTCTCTACCCTTTTATGTGCCTTGCTGCACCTCTCACTCTGCCTGCTCAGTGTGGTCTTCCAGAACTTACCTTCCTTGGCATGTACACCTGCTGCTGGGAGGTCTGTTACGAGTCAGCAGCAGTGGTGACAAAGTCTGTCCCTGCTGCCCAGCCTACTAGAAGACAGCGTATATGGCATGCAGCATGCAGAAAGAAATGAAGCCAGATCCCACTCTGGCACACTGCTAGAGGCTACTGCTTTTCTCATGTTGTTTCAGGGCTTGAGATGAGAGGAAAGCTGCATTTTGAAGTTGTGCTAGGAGTAGAAGCTGCTCTTGTAATTACAGCTTTGTTCCACGTGTGGCTGTGTGCAATGACTACGTTTCAGATACCAAAGAGGCTGGATTAAAGCTGGTCCACGCTTATCTAAGACCAACTAATTTCTAACCTCCAGAGAGACAATGGCTCTTTTTGCAGCAAATATAAAAGCTAAAAATCTGATTTAGAGGCAAAAAAAAAAATCACTCTACCATCTTCTCTTGCACTGTTGCTCTGAAAGCTTTGCTTTTATGACTGTAATAACACATGTAACCATACAACTAGAATGGGAATAATCATATCATGCTTCAGGGCATAACATGATTGCTGCAAAGGTCAGGAAGGAAATCTGATATTTCACATTTGATCATCTTTGGGGAGCAGAGAACTTCAGTTTAATAATGAGCAGAAATTAGCTTGATTTAGAGTCAAGATTCTCCATGAGAGACTAGTAGGTCGATCAGTTATGGCAGATATTCCCTCACAGGGCAAGGCTGGCCATTTGGGAGACTGACATGGACTGGGAAGAACTGGGGATAAATCAAACCTGACAGAACACTGCAGAGAATACAAATTTTACACAATCAGTTGTTTAACCCAAAAGGCAACCTGTTGTAATGGGAATGGAGCAGGAGCTTACTCATGGCAAAATCAATAATGTATACGTACACAAATGAAGGTTACCTGGAATTGGCACATGGAAGCCTTCTTCCTTGCCAGTCCTTCAAAAGAATTCTTAAGCTTCTTTGTATTGCTTCTACAAGGTTAGCCTGTATCAAGTCTTCTTAGTGTCACTACAGTTTGCTTTATTTCTGTGTTGTTTTTTTTCCCTCCTAGGGACAAGGTACTAGATGACATTCGCCGCTTACTCCAGCCAGGTGATGTGATAGGCAGGACTGTTTTTGATTTAGATGAGCCCAGGTGGGTAACTTAAGTACTGTAATCAGGGGCAATGCCAGGGCTGGGTTGAGTAGAGAACTGTTTACTTGTTTAGCTCTGATAAGGATAGAGAAGAAAGAACCTAGAAGGTAGAGGTCCAACAGGAAATATAGGAGAAAGAGATTATTTGTATGTGGCTCTGGCGTAAGGATTAGCTGTGGTGGTCACTGGAGCATGAGACTCTTAAAACCTTTTAGACAGGAAAAAATCTATAGATCAGAGGAACTTTATTATGTCTGGCTTGCATGTGGTGTCTTGGAACATGTAGGCTGACTCTAGGATTTATAGCTCTGAATCCAGATGCTGCCTCTATGCCCTGAAGCAGCATTTCCCAGTGAGTGTGCCTTCAGGGTCTCAGGCTGTACATGTCCCCTGAAAGGTGTGCCACTTAGCAAAGCCTTCTGAAAACAAACATCTGCCTTTGGGAGCAGTTCTAAGCCCTCAGATGTGGCCAGCAGTTACAGGCTTTGAGAAGATGTAGTATACAGCAACTTAGAGGGTCCTAAACATGAAGAAATTGAATTTAGAGAGGAAGGGAAGACATTATTTAGAGAGAGAAAAAAAAAGTGAAGGGCAGTTTGAGGTAGAAAAAGTTGTGAAGTTGTTCCAGGTGAATGTAAGTGTTTCTAAGCTTTAGGAAGAGCAAACTATACAGAGGAAGGGAGAATAAATAAATAATAACTCTATGAAGCTGCCTTGTGCAGGGGATGAAGGGATGGGAATAATTCAGTGAGGAGAGTAACTGGAAACAAGGAAGGTAATAGGAATCATAGAATGGATTAGGTTGGAAGGGACCTCAGAGATCATCTACTGCAACCTCCTTGCCGTAGGCAGGGATGCCTCTCCACCAGACTTGGGTCACNTCTCAACTAGACTTGGCTGCTCAAGGCCTTATCCAGCCTGGCCTTCAACAGCCCTAGGGAGGAGGCATCCACAACCTCCTTGGGCAACCTGTCCCACCCTCCTACTAAAGGATGACTTCTTAGAATCCAGTCTAATTCTGCTCTCCCTCAGCTTCAAGTCATTCTCCCACATCCTATTGCTAGACACCTGTGTGAAAACTCCCTCTGGGGCCTTTTTGTAGGATCTCTTCAGGTGCTAGAAGGCAGCTCAAAGGTCCCTCCCTGAAAGCTGGAACAAAAAGGGGTACTGGGGAAAGAAAAGATGAGCTTTCAAATCACTAAGCAAGAGTAGAGAAGAATGTTGCATTGGATAGGAGCAAGTTCTTTACCATGATGGTGGTGGAACACTGGAACAGGTTGTCAAGGGAGGTAATATTCAAGGTCAGGCTCAACAGGGCTCTGGGCAACCTGATGTAGTTGAGGATGCCCCTGCTGACTGCAGAGGGAGGTGGATTAGATGACTTGTGGAGTTCCTTTCCAACCCAGACCCTCTATGATTATGGATTTGCTCACTTCTTGCTGTTTTTCGTATTAAAAAACCCAAAAAGAATAAAAGATGAAAACCTGTTTGAATGTACAGAAGGTGCTAGGGAAGGCTTCTTTGAAGCAACCTGCTACAGGTATCCTTGCTTTGATCTCCTGCAGTCCCTCAAGCCCAGGTGTTCCAGGCTGCCTGAAGTTCTTCTCCCAGTTTGAGTCGGGAAACCTTCGCAAAGCCATCCAAGTGCGCGAGTAAGTACAGCTGGGGTGGCCGTGTCCCAGCCTGCCTTCTCCTGTCACCATGGTGCCATGGGGGGCACTTCTCCTGCCTTGGGAAAGGTTCCTCCAGGGCAGCAGGTTAGGAGATACAGAGCTTGTCATGCCTTTTGACACCTGGGTGTCAGGATGGTAAACAGGAGTGAGNGCTTTCTTTGCCACCTGGGCACACTGCTGGCTTGTATTCAGCTCCTTGTCAATTATAACCTCCAGGTCCCTTTGGGCCAGCAGCTTTCCAGCCAACTTCCCCAGGCTTGGGGTTGCTGTGATCCAAGTGTAAGACCTGGCATTTGGCCTTGCTGCTCATCCCATTAACACTGGCCCATGGATCCAATGTTTTTGAGGTGGTTACCACCACGTGAGTGTTTGGTGTGTCTGGGCACTGCTGCTTTTGGCTTCCTTGACTCTCACAGGATATTAATGAACTTGATCTTCACAGANCACTCTTGCTGGGAAATTTTTTCTTAATATCTTAATTTTTTCCTAATATCTAGTCTAAACCTACCCAGTTGCAGCTTGAGGCCATTGCCTCTTGTTCTATCGTTAATTATCTCTGAGACCTCNTGTTTAAAAGGAGACTGGATGAGGCATTTAGTGCCAAATTAGAAGGTTTTAGGTGACAGGCTGGACTTGATGATCTCAAAGATCTTTTCCAACCTGATTAATTCTGCAATTCTGTGATCATGGAGCTCTCTGCCCTCAGCAAGCTCAGTGGCAGACTAGTGAGGTGTTCATGACCACCCATTAATTTTATTTATTTATTTTTTCTCCTGGTCTACCCTTGCAGGTTTGAGTATGACTTAATTATGAATGCTGATGTGAACAGTAACCAGCACCACCAGTGGTTCTACTTTGAAGTCCGTGAGATGAAACTAGCAGTTTCCTATCGCTTCAACATTATCAACTGTGAGAAGTTCAACAGCCAGTTTAATTATGGTATGAGGCTGTGGGGAGTTGGGGTGGTCTTCAGTTCACAAGAATCTCTTTTTAATGCTGGAAAGGTCTTGAACTTTTCATATCTAGAAGTATAAGGGAGACTGTAAGTTTAATCTTGTCTACCCTAAAATCCGCTGAAAGAGTTAGTTTAGATTTGTCAGAGGACCTCTCTCTGTCCTCTGGAGGACTGAGGTGTAAGCTGAATATTAAGACCTTGGGGAGGATTTGTGAGGAGAAAATAATAAATCATTTTTCTGTGTTTAGAGAGCAGAACAGAGAGAGAATGGCACTGGGGTTGGCAGAGGGAGGAAGGAATTAAAAAAAAAAAAGCCTATTGGAATTGAATGAGCAGCACAGAATTGGAAAGTGCTTCTAAGATTTAAATAAATGTAGATAATCCTCAAGCAAATATTCATGATTCTTTGGCTTTATCCAAAAAGATATCTCTGCCTTCAGACCTGCTGAGACTTCTGCTGATATTAATGATTAAAAGAAATTTCTGTTGCTTGCTGTCTTTGAGCTCTTGTCATAGTCTGTGGTTCAGGAGGAAGGGAGCATTACTCAGAAATAGGCAGGGCAAATCCCAGCTTTCAATGTCCATTTTAGAAGACAAATTATTTCTCCTGCATGGAGACTGTGGGTTGAATTCTTAGCTGGCACAGGCTGATTTTTTTTTTTTTTTTTTGATTTGTTTCCATGGAGCTGTGTTAATTTAGACCAGCTTAAGACCTGACTCAGAATGTTTAATAAGCCACTAATATCAGACTTTGCATTCTTCTGAAGCCCTGTGGATACAGCCTTTGACATCACCAAGAGAACTCTCTCGAGATCAATGTACCTAAACAAATAGCCCTAGGAGCTTGACTGGCTTCTCACTTGCTTCTCTGAAACTGGCCAAATGAGGGGCAAAATGAATTACACATCATTTGCTCTTTCTAAGGGCTGGAGTTCAAGTGTTCTTATAGATGCCAAATGAGAATGGCTGTTGTGTTGTTCTGTTTTGGGGGGTTTTGGGGTTTGTGTGTTTTGTTTTTTTCCCTTTGGTGGTTGATGTTTTGGTGTGTGTGATGTTTTGTAGTGCTTTTTGTGGTTTAGTTCTTATTCTGCTTCCCTGAATTGCCAAACAACTCAGTGTGCTGTGTCTGCTAACAACCTGAAAATGAAGTATGTCAAGGTCCAAATGTGAACCCAAATAAAACCTCTGATCCAGCCACCCTTAGCTTCGCAGCTAAAGATTCTGCCTGTTATTGGTGGGGAATTTCTTGTTATCTGCTGGTTTGGCTGTTGTTAGCATTTATAATCTCATTTTGTGCACCTGCAATTGTCCATGACTTGTGTTCAAGCATGCAACAACAACAAAAAAATATATCTGGAAGAAAAAAGTGAAAGGGGGGAGGCTGAGCTGTGGCTTGCTTCGGTATGGTTTGTAGGTGGCATTGGCTGGTAAGGCAATTCTTCTGCGGGGTACTTCTGCTCTGGGAGGGCAGTGAAGCTGCTGTGGCTTGGCTGAGTGAGGTTCACTACCCCTTCCAGCACATGCATCATGTTTACACAGGCTGTTGGTGAGAAATGCTGCGTGTTTGTCGCACTTTCCTGGGCTAATGCCTGTGCTTACAATGCTAAAAGCTTCCAGTCAAGATGTGGTGCTAAAGTGCCATGGGTGGCAATACTTTGCAGCTTCTGGTTACTGATCTGTTTGGCTTTTTCCCTTCCCTTTTGCTCCTGGTTAGATGGCACTGTGTAACCTTCAGATCAACAAAAGTGCTGTTCACTGAAATAGCTGTGTCTGGGAGGAGAGCAAGGCAGTAGGTGCAGCCTCTGCCTCCCTCCTTTCCCTTTTCCACTAACTTAGTGTTCCATGAGAAAAAAATGGGATTTCATCTGGTGCCTGATTGGTGCTGAATGTTTCCATGGGGGGAAATAGAAAGGAAAAGCTGCTTGTATGTATTATAATTGAAGTGAGATGGCAGACCATCACTCTCTGGGTTGGGTTTGTGTCCTCTTTGGGAGGCAGAGGCTTGGACAGACCTCTCAACTCCATGTCCTGCAACCAAACACAGAATTCCTGCTTGTGTGTGGTTTATGGTGCTGGTTCAGGAAACAGCAAGATAGAGCTTACCTGGAGCTGCACCCTGGTTGGTAGTACCCCATAGCACAGTCACAGGGGAGCTGGAAATGCTGTCCTGCTGTGGCATTTGCCAGCTCTTAAAGCACTGGAGAGTTTGAAACTGCATAGATGCTTATGGAAATGTTACAGGAGTACTAATGATTTGCAAACATATCCTCCTCCCAGCACAACAACAGCCAAAAGAAGGCTCAAGGTGCAACTTACCAACATGCACAAATACTTGGAAGAGTTTTCCCCTTCCTTAAGTAGGATTTCACAGAAGTGCTGCCTGCACCATTGCTGGCCTGAGCTGTGGATGTGCTGGGTCCACTGGAGCTGTCTGGCATCACCTGGAAGCAGAGGTCACCCCTGCAGTCCTCAGCTGCCAGCACCTTGCAAGGGTCGCCCTGCACAGAAAGCTTTGCTGGTGAGGACAGGATCCTGTGACAGAGCAGGCAGGTGTGTAGAGCAAAGGAACTGGGAACAAAAGCTGCTGCAGATGGGCTGGCTTCATCCAGCTGTGAGAAATGTATAGGCAGCTCAGATCAGAGACAGTCTCATACCTTGGGGCATGAAATGGTAATATTTTGGAGGCCAGGAAGAAGTCATCTTCTGATATAAAGTAGTACAAAGAAAGATGCTATTGTTGTCAGCATTTATGACACACAGGTATTAGCTGGGTCTAATGACATACTTAAAACCCTCCAGGTGTTCTTGCTGCTTTCTGAAGGCACAGTCCTGGGTAGGCTGCACATCTCTAACCCCGTGGTAGGATTAGGGTTGCAACAATGGTGCAGTGAAGCATAAAATATTGGGTTAAGCAAATTACTGATCTTGTTGATACCTTGATTCCTATTCTTTTGTTTCCCTTCCTTCTGTTTCTAGATAGGGCAGCTTTAAGTCCTCCTTTGCAAAGGCCAGTAGGGACATCCACCCCCAATGAACTCCATCCAGCTCATCTCTTCTGAAGGTGGTTTTTGTACAGACATGGCTGTAGCAGAGGCAATGCAGTTACTTCAAATAAGTTACCTTCAGATAGAGCACAGATGAAATAAGGATGCTTCTTGTTTAGCCCTTTCCTCCTCACCCCTGTCTTTTCCAGCCAGGGCAGTCCTGTCACTTGCCACTGTTGTGTTTTGTGCAGGCATGCAGCCAGTGATGTACTCAGTGAAGGAGGCTCTCCAGGGCAGGCCCCGCTGGCTGAGGGCAGGTCATGACATCTGCTACTACAAGTAAGTGCCATTTTTGATGAATAATTTGTGGCTTCTGAGAGGAGATCTTATCCATGTGTACAAATACCTGAAGGGTGGGTGTCAAGTGGAAGGGGCCAATCTCTTTTGGGTGGTGCACAGCAATAAGACAAGGAGCAAAGGCTGCAGACTGGAACAAAGGAGGTTTCGTTTCAACATGAGGAGAAACTTCTTTACAGTGAGGGTGACAGAACTGTGTCCAGTTCTCCACTTCAGGAGAGACAGGGATGTACTGTAAAGAGGCCAATAAAGAGCTGTGAGGATTACTGAGGGACTGGAACATCTCTTTTATGAAAAGAGACTGAGAACCCTGGGGCTGTTGAGTGTGGTGAATAGAAGATTGAGAGGGGATCTGGTCAGTGGCTATCAATATCTAAGGGGTAGGTGTCAAGATGAAGGTGCCAGGCTCTTGGTGGTGGTGCCCAATGACAGGACAAAGA